>VMDO01027351.1:0-25384 GCA_007922755.1 Pedetes capensis
GAAATCACTGAAAACCATGATTTCTGACTGTTGATGGCTCTTTCTAGGCCTCTAAGTATGTGGCCCTGGGAAAGGATGTCTCCATGCCCTGTGAAAAGGCTTGGGGCCCACTATCCTCCCTCCCACTTTCCCTGTATCAACAAAGGTGCTTTCAGTTGCTGTGAGTAATAGAAACCACAACCAGAAGTGACAAGAACCTAAGGACATGTATTATCTTACTTAGGAGTTATATGGAGGACAGTAACACAGTCCCTCCACCCTGTCATCAAGGCCGGAGGGAGGGCATCCCATTTGTCTGTTTTTCCCTCTTCTGCATTTTGGTGATATCTTCTTTTAAAATCACAAGTGGACCACACTGATCCAAGACACTGTATACTCACATTTCTTCATCAAGTTAAGAAGAATGTGTTATTTAGGAGGAAAATCTTTCCCAGAAGCCTCCCGACAGACTTCCCCTTTGGTCCCCTAGTCCAGGATTAGGTTATATGCTTATCTTCCAGCTTCAAGGGGAGCTGGAGCTGGAAAGATGATGAATGACATTTTTATCTCTGCAGTGGGTGATGGGTTCTTCAGCAAGGAAGAGGGAAGAGGGCATGCTTGTTGTGTAGGCATCCATGACTATCGGCCAAATTTCCCTGGAATCTACTTCTCCAAACATAAGTTCAGGGTCATAGAAAGCAAAGTCCTATAAGCCCAACAAGTTCTACTTCTCCATGCTCAGCCTTTTTTCTATGTTGGAAGCTGTTGCTGGAATGTGGAGGTGTTTGGTTCTAGCTCCTGGTACATCATCTCTTGTCATTTTACCCCATTGGCTGAGCCTGAGTCATAGGTCCTAGTCTTTTAGCAGTCTACCTGGGGACCCCACTACTTGTTCTGCATTTTTCATTGTCTTCCTGAAAAGTGGTCTTCCTATTGCACCTGTATCCAAGCAGCTCCACCCCTATCAGTAGAGTGTGAAGCCTGTCTTCAGGCAGGTGCATGCCTGGCTCCATGACAACATTTTTGATTCAATCTTAATAACATCTGACAGTACTTTGTCTGTTTTTTTCTTTTGTCCCCCTACTTATGAGCCTTGGAGACCATAATTCATAACAATAACATGAACTCTTGGGAGTGTACCCTTGGGAGTGCACTGCTGAGATTCTCCTCCCAGGGTATTGGTTTCCAGGAGAGCTTGTGTGCACTTATCCATTTTGTGTTTCTGACTCATCCATTATAATTACATCTGACAGTTTAAAACAGAAACCAGACTGTGATGAGCCTAGTAGAGCTTTTACTTTTCTCATGCGAAAAGGAGTCTGGAGGAAGGCAATCTACAACGGGTACAATGTGTCTACAATGGTGTAGGGACCCTGGCTGCATCTTTTTTCCTGCTTTACCATCCCTAGTGTGTGGCTTTTGTTTTCATGACTGCAAGATGACTGTTTTACCTACAGGAATCACAGTTTGTTCCAGGCAGGAAGAAGGGGAGAAAGAAGATCAGTAAGGTAATCCTTCCTTCCTTCTCTACTTCTTTCTTAAAATAAGGTCAAAATTAAGGTTTCCTGGAACCTTCATACTGTCAGTTTCTACTTATATCTTATTGCACGGAACCAGGTCCTATGTCATTTCCCTGAAGGAAATAAGGTGGTGCATTGCCCAATAAACTGATGTTCTGTTAGTAAGAAAGAGGAAAAAATGGATACTGGGCTGGTAGCCAACAGTGTCCACCGTGGGAACACATCCCTTCAGGTCAGGTTTGGTCTGAAGGAGAGGGCAGTGTACCTGAGTTGGGAACTTTCCCATTGTCTGTATTCCTTCCAGTTACTCCATGCCCATTTTGGAAGGATGCCTTGCTAGCCTTCCAGAGTCCCCAGAGCACTCACACATATTTGCATAGGGGCATTTCTGCAGGATCTCCAGCTTCCTAAAAAGATAGATTTTCATTTGTTTCTTCTCCTTCCTTTCCTTCTTTCTGCCCTCCTCCTATTCTTCTTTCTATCCCTCCCTTTGCAAATACTTCTTGAGTCCCTGATTTGTATTCAACAATGTGTCAGGCACTTAGGGACACAGGCAGACACAGCTCCCTCCTCTGCTGAGCAAATGCCAATGTTGGCTACTGGGTGCCAGAGAATTGTGACTGTCCAGTGAAGACCACCTGTTTGAAAGCAGCAAGCAAGGGGTGTATACCTGTGGCTTGCAAGGTGTTAAAGGGATTTCTGGAATTGTGTTTGAGCAGTTTGCCACCCTTGTGAGAGGTTCCTCTGAGAGAGAAGACATAGGCCTGGTGTGCCCTGAAGGGCTGACCCCAGCATACTCTTCCAGCTGTGGGCTTTGCACATCTGTGCAGGAAGCTCATTTCACCTGTTTCAGATGGCTGGATGGGTTCCATTAAACCAGACAGAGTATGTTCAAATTTGCCCTGGCTTAGTCCCATCCATCAGGAATTTTGCTGGTGACAGAGGCATGGGTACTCCAGCTGGGCAGGCCAGGCCTAAAGAGGTCTGTGGTAGTACAATTGTATGTCTGTGTCTGTGTCTCAACTCTTCTTCACCTGTAGGTGAGAAGGATGTATGATATGCAATTATGCATGAAAGGGAGAAGGTGTCTGCTGGGAAACTCCGGATTAATCTGAAATAACATTTTCTATTATTAATAACCACTTACATTGGTCTAGCAAGTTATATCTTTCAAAATGTAATACACACTTGATCTCATTTGTTCTTTACAAGGACTTTACTGTGAAATTTATTTCATATTATATATTTAAATATTTATGACTCTTTTACTACCACCTAACAAGGGCAGTAAAATGTCCATAGACACCAAATATTAGGAACAATAAACCTCCAATGTTTTACTTTTGCTTGCCTCTTGATACTGAGTGTATGTGTGTGTGTTGCTGGGGATTGGACCCAGGGCATTTTGGGAATTTTTGTACTTCTGTCTAATTCTCCTCCTGGCCTTTATGTGCCACTGTAACTCATTTTATTGTGTTTTTGCTGCTTGAGTTTTTAAAGATGATTTTATTGAGGTATAATTGCATATAGTAAACCATACACATTTCAAACGATAAGTTGATATGTTTTAGCATATGTTTAAACCCAGGAGATCATCAAAGTAAGTCAATATGGTGAAAACATTTGCTTTTAGTTAGTCTTAATTATTTATAATCAAAAGCAACTTACCTAAGATAGCACTTTATTGGAATTTTCTGGTTCTTGGTTATGTTTCTGGGGGAACTGTCTTTCTGTTTCTGTACCCTGAGGCTGGCAGTGCATGTTGGACCTCAGCTTTCATAGTAGATCCCATGGTCTGTGTCTCACTGGCTCCTGCTGCCTTTTCACCAAATTCTGTCCATATCATGGGGTAGTTGAAAGAACACAGCTTGGAATAGGAAGATCTGAATTTATGCCTGCCTCCTTTTTGGATGTGTGGCTTTGGACAATAGTGACAATCAGGATGCAGATCTTACCAGATTGTTTAGGATCACACAGAACCTAATTGAACAATAGGACTTCAGAATAGAAGCTTCTATACAGACATCACGTCATGATACATGTTATATTCCAAAACAAAATCCTTGCATGGACACTTTATGAAGAAACTGTCCCCAAACTGTTTCAAGACCTCTTTAACACCATACTTACTTAAAAATAATAACAGTTGAGAGAGGGAGAGAGAATGTGTATGACGGAATTATTTCCTTGGAAGAGAACTATTGCCAGGATGTAGATCTTTCCCCCAAGTCCAGTGGGAACAGGTGGCTTCAGAGGGGCCATTCAGAGACCTTGTGTATATCCTTGCAGCTGCGGGGAAGAGCTGATTTAGGGGTGTCTGATTCATGCCTGAGGGAACAAAAGAGACCTAGAGGCAGTGGGAAAGATAGATTGCCTGCACTTCTAATATTGTATAGTGGGCCCTTGGTATCCATAGGTTTTGCCATCTGTGAAAGGTAGATCTAAAACATTTGGGGAAAATATTTGTGTCTGGACAGAAAAGATACAGATTTTGTTAGTGTGATTATTTCCTAAACAATATAGTATTGCAACCATTTATATGGCATTAGTATTGTTTTAGGTATTATAACTAAGCTCAAGATGATTTAAAGTATAAAGGAAGATATACACAGGTTATAAGTAAACATGACACCATTTTACATAAGGAACTTGAGCATGTGTAGATCTTGGTAAGTGCAGGGGGTCCTGGTATCCATCCCCCACAGGTACTGAATGATGACTGTATAAGGGTTTCCTTGGAATATGAAGTTGGCCTTAGCAAAGCAATAAACCCACTGGAGCCTTGTAGCATCCTGCCCTAGCCCTAGAGGAGGCAAGAGGAAAGCCAAGGAGGCCTTGACAGACTGTGGAGTGACTTTCAGAGGCCAATGGGTGATGAGGAGTAGTCCCCCTGAGAAGCAGAGGGCAGGCCCTTATGGTGCGAGTGTGGTCAGAGAGGTCCCACAGAGTGGCCTCCAGTGAGCCAAAGATAGCCCCAAGGGAGAAGGAGTCATTCTAAATGTCCTTGTACTGGGGCCCAAGAACAAACACTACCAGCCACAAAGACGTTTCCTTGCCTTTCCTCTTTCCCCTCTTCCCTCCCTGCCCACCAGCCTGCCAGAGCGACTTCTTGCCAACTCTTAGTGTTTTGGAAGGGTTGGGGAGAAGTTTCATTTTTGATGGTGTCTTATAACTTCTCTATCAGTAGATATTTCCCAAGAGAGGGCAGAGAAGTCCTAAGACCTGGCATGTTTTCATCTATGGACAGGTGAAGTTTACTCCTATATTTTAAAGGGAAAGTGAAAAACAAAATAGGATTGTATTGTAATTATGTTTATTTACCATAAGATTGACACTCTTAGACTGTAAAATGCCATACCAATCTTACTTAGTATGGTTAATACATCCTTTACCACCATCTCTTCTCCTCTTGCATATGAAAATAGTGGTTCACCTCATTAGGATGCATTGAATTGCCTGAAGGACTTTTAAAGCACCGATCACTGAGCCCCATCCTTAGGGTTTGGATTCAGTGTGTCTGGGATGGGAATCCAAGAATTTGCTTTTCTAACAAATTTCTGGGTGATATTGTTGCTGTTGATTTGAGGACCACACATAGAGGACCATTGCTCTAAAGCCCTGTTTCTCAAACTTGTCCACCCTTGGAATGACCTGGGGAGATTTAACAACTCTTGATGCTTGGACCCCACCCCCAGATGCATGCTTTAATTAGGTCTGTATACCATGGATTGGGCTGGGATTTAGCTCAGTTGGTAGAGCGCTCTGCTGCAGTCTCTGAGGTCCCGAGTTCAATTCCCAGCACCGCAAAAATGGGAGAAGGACCTGGCAATCCACTCTCAAGGCAATCCTGAAACAGTCAGCCATTGAAAACCCTATGAGGGTCACTATGAGTTGGATATTGACTCGATGGCACCTAACAACAACAACAACAACAATACCATGGATTAAATACTGTCCAGATGATCAGGGGTGGAATATTTATTTTTAGGTAAGTCTGGTTTTACCTAATTGAGGACACTTGGACTTTTTGCCTTATACATTTTCAGAATTATTTATTTTAAACAATGAGTACAGGTAGCAAGCAAATATGTAACTTTATTTTTCCCATCAGTTGTGCCCATTTAAACATGTCCCATAACTCTTTAAATCCTAGAAGCTGTTTGAAACTCCCCTCTCCATCACCAGTCTGGTCATTTAAAAAATTCTTTCTTTGTCTAATATAGCTTATCCCAGATTCTGCAAACTTTCTCATATATGGAGAAATTAATTTCAGTTGTTGCTATGGAATATTTTAAAAGACTTTATATTATATGTTACACTTATACCTTGCACTTAATAATCTCTAATTCTCCCCCCCTATAATCCACCTCTGTTTATGGAGTATATACTCCAGGAGTGTGTATATAGGTAAATGATCTTCACTCACGTGTCCTCATAAATCCATATAAACCATTATTGAAGGTTTATAATGTCCCTGACACCATGAAAATTGTATACATTTCATATATCAGGATACCAAAGCTCAGAAAAATTCCAAATTTGTAAGTGAAATGTTATATAAGTAAGATTTATGGGTCCCCTTTCTGTCCAAATACTTATTGACTATCTATGGTTAGTAAACAAAGAGAAGGAATATTTCTAGTTTTGATTAGGCCAGTTGCTTGCTTTCCATTAATTCTTTAGTCAGCCTCCCTATCCTCAGCCTAGAGACGCTATTTATTATGGATTGATTTTTGATGACTTCCCACATGTACATCTTGTTTTTTTAAAGACATAATTGAAATATTCTTACACAAAGGAAAGATTACTTTTGGGAAGCAGTTACTAATTTTGTTATTCCCAGGATTCCATTCAGATGCAGCATTATAAACATCTATCTGGCAACTGAGATTTTCTTTCTTTCAAACATCTTCATTTTGTATATTAAACAAAACTCTACTTCAACATCATTTTCTTTCCTTATTATTGACTTGTGAGACCTGTTAGCCCACTCCCTTTATGAACAACAAAATCCTCTCTAGGCATTAAGCTTTATTTCTTATATGAAAACCACATCCAGTTTCTTCTCTCTCAGGACCACACCAACTGTGATGTTAATGGTTTTCATTTTACTATTTTTTATGTATTTCTAAATTATACTTTTTCTATATAGATGAAATTTTAATAAAACCTACAGAGTTTCCTTTGATTTCTTCTTCCTCATTGCTCCCCATTTCTGTTCTTCTAAGATTAAGGGCCCATCTAATCCAAACCCAGGGTTCTCATTTTCTTTGAGTTTTCTTTAATTCCTCTGTCATCTTCTCTTCTTCCTCTATGGATTCATTCAGGTAAAGTTGACTATTTCCTGTCCTTTCCATGAGTTAGCTGTTCCCCAAAGCTTTTGCCTATAAGATTTTTATTACTTTATCATTTTTATTCCTTTTTTATATTTATTTACTTATAAGAAATTTATCACAAATTTTCAAAATACATAAAAGTTTAAAGGATTTTTTTCTTTGCATTACTTGGGGGGTTGATTCTAGCACCTTACCCATGCTGGGCAAGCGCTGTACCACTGCTCTGCATCCTCAGTCCCTTTTTTATTTTTTATCTTAAGACAGGGTCTCACTAAGTTGCACAGGCTGCCTCTGGCCTTGGACTCATGAGCCTCATGGCTCAGCCTCCAGAGTCGCTGGGATTACAGATGTGTCATGGCACTAGGCTAAAGGATTTAAATAAAGGATCATATACCCACCACTCAGATTCTAATACTGACAAGTATACTTAATTAATCACAAATCTGTCTACCTATCCACTTCTATTTTTCCATCTATTCAACCACTTTCCTTTTTAGAGGCATTGCAATTTAAATGGAAACATCAGTATCCATCACCTTTAAACACTTTAGTGGCATAATATTAGAGTTCAATGTTTATTTTTGGTTGTTTTTTTTCTTTTGAGGTAAAATTTATTTACAATGAAATACATAAACTTTAAATGTGGTGTTTCGGTAAATAACTTTAACTGTATGATTTTAAACTTCCACTGAGATGTAGAGGCTGGGGTTTAGCTCAGTTGGTATAGCTCTGCTCTGCACTGTCTGATGGCCCAGTTACGATCCTCAGCAAGGCAAAAATGGGAGAAGGATGTGGCAATCCACTCTTGATGCAATCAGGAAACAATGAGCCAATGAGAACCCTATGAGGGTTGCTATGAGTCACACCCAACTTGATGTCACCTCACAACAACAACTGAGATGTAGAACATTATCCTGAAATTCCCTTTGCTCTGTCCCTGAAAACTTGCTGCTTCCACTTTTCCTATAAGGAACCACAGTTCTGTTGGTTTTTTTCCTCAGTATTGAACTCAGGGCTTCACACATGCTCTATCATTAAGTGACACCCCCAACCACAATAGTTCTGATTTTTATTCACCATAAAAACATTCCACTCAAAGTGTGTGTCTTCTGTGTAAGACTTCTTTTCCTCAGCGTGTTTCCAAGTGTTGTTCCAAGTATAAGCAGTTTGTTTCTGTATATTGTAAAGTGACTTTTTTGTTATGTGAATATACTATGGTTGGTTTATACATTCACCTCTTGTTGGACACCTGGATTGTTTCTACTTTTTGGTAATTACGAATAAACCTGTGATGAACATTCTTGTATAAGTATTTTTGTAGACAAATGTTTTTTTCTCTTGGTAAAAATCTAGGAATGAAACCCCAGGTCACCTTGAGGGCTTTTTACAGCTTATTTTGTGCATCACTTTCTGTGTTTGGTCCCCTTCCATTATTATCTTCCTTCCACCAATACCTAAAATTCACTTTGAAGTCATTGAATGTTCCCTGCTTTCACTGGGGGCACATATACTAACTCTATGGTTTCTTTCTCTCTTAGTACTGGATTCTTTTCCTTCCTTTCTTCCATTCCATCCTTCTTTCCTTCCTTCCTCCCTCCCACCCTTTCTCCCTCCCTTCCTTCCATTTTTGTAGTGCTGGAATTGAACCCAAGTCCTCATGCATGCTAGGTAAGTGCTCCGCGACTGAGCTACACCCCCAGCCTTATGCAGAGTCTTTGAAATGGTTCATGGTACCTGCATCTCTTATGGTGTCCTGTCCTAAGGCAGTACTAACAATTATAATAGTTAACCATTTCCACAATAATGTGCATGGCAGAGTACCCCAAAGATTATTCTGCCTAATGGATCTGTGGGCCACTGGGGAAGTTTTGTTCCCTGAGAGTTTATTCTAGGTTCAAGGCTGAAGAGGCCCCAGTACCTTCTCCCATTGAGGGCAGAAGTGCAGGAGAGCAAGTGGAAGCTTTACACCTCCTCAGGCTGTTGTTGCTCAGGACTTTCCTGCTGTTACTCTTACTCCTGTTCTAATTGTTCAAACAAGTCACATAATGAAGCTCAAAGTTGGTGGAGTGAGAAAATACAATCTACCTCTACCATAGACAACTTGTAAAACTAGGCCCCTTCCCCAAGTCAAGATTTTTATAAATATGTAAAATAATTCTGCCTTTATGGAAGGCTTTGCACTGACAATACTTGTTCTGATTGCATCTTTCATTGAAATAATAATATGTTGATTATGCACTTTTGGTCTGCAAGGAACAAAGCAAGGCAAAAATAATCTTGGGTAGCCATAGCTGATTGCAAGGAAGACGAGGAAATCATCTTAGCTGCACTTAGCCTGACTCCACAGACTGGAAGCATAGTTCATATGTTCACACATGGCTCTCTGACCCCCAGGGCTCCCCATTCTGGTCATTTGGTTGCTCCTTCCTCTAACATCAGCCCCGTATTCACATGTCAGCTATTCTTTGTCTCTTATTTCATTTACTTCTGCTGCTCCTCTATACATTTTTCTGTTTCTGCGCCATGTCTGCTGTCCTCTTTGTGTATGTCATGACCAGATTTGCTATGAAAGAGGATCTAATTGGCTCAATTAGTCACCAGCTAGTAGAAACCATCCCTGTTGAGTAGATTTTTTTTTTTGTGGTATTTGGTGGCTGAACCCAGGGCCTTGTGCATACTTTGCAAGTGCTCTGCCACTGAGCTGCACCTCCAACCCCTTTTTTATTTTCTAAATTGAGGTAGGGTCTCACTAAGTTTTACAGGCTGCTTCTTGTCTCGAACCTATGATCCTCCTGACTCCAAGTTCCAAGTTCCTGAGATTAAGGCGTGAACCACCATGCCCGGCTTTTTGAATAGAACTTGACAAAGGTTACAGGGCTGTTTTTTGAGTCGGGTGCCCGAGTTTTGGGGGGTTACATGTACCACATACAAATCATTGCTTTGATTTACAGTTTTTAAGGGGGCTATGGGATTGATTTATAGTTTTTAAGGGGGCTGTGGGATTGACAGGCTTTGAACTTCACATCCAGGAGACAGTGAACTTAATTCTGCCCTCATAAGTTAAAGACTTCATGGTCCCCAGATAAAAAGTTTCAGATATATAGTTAACTCCTTCCTTCCTTCACTATAGTCTATTTCATGTTATATTCTCCAAATCAAATCCTTTTTCTGGCTGTTACTTTGCTTCAGCAGTTAGTCCCTTTTAGTATATAACTCAAGGGAAATTTCTCAGAGGAGGCAGGCTTTGAGCTGCAAAGAGACGATCTCTAATATATAAAAAACTGCTAGAAATCATCAAAAGAAAAGCCTACAAACCAATAGAAAAATGGACAAAGGACATGAATAGCCAGCTCAAATAAAAATAAAATAGTCTTAATACATGAAAAGATGGCCAACTTTGCTTGTAATAAGTACATCTATAAAATATATAAATACATAATTACATATACACATTATAATATACAATTATTAACCTATACATATAATAAAATAAAAAGAACAGTAAGGGAAATATCCATTAACACAACAATGAGATATTATTTCTCACTCATCATACTGGCAATATTATAATCTTCTAAGTTTTAAGATGCTTGCAGCCATACCACCCTGATATCCTGTCAGATCTCAGAAGCTAAGCAGGGTTGGGCCTGGTTAGTACTTAGATGGGAGACTGCCTAGGAATATCAAGTAGTGTAGGCTTAGAAGAAAGACCTGGCAGCCTACTCCCCCCAAAAAAATCAGCCATTGAAAAACCTGTGAAGCAGAAGCACTGACAATGGTGCTGGGCATGGCACAGTGTTGATTAGTGTTTCCTCTGTTGTACAAAGGGTCACTATGAATAGGACTCAACTTGACAGTACCTAGAAACAGTAGCAGAAATTTTTAAGAATCTATGAAGGTCAATTCTGGCATATAGGTTAGCTTCATACTTCTTCATTGTATTTCTCAATGCTAGAAAACACTGGAGCAATGATTACAGCAGTGATTATAAAGTTCTCAGGAGGGAAAATATAATTCCATTTTATACCCAGCTAAAATAAGCAAAAGTAAATAAGCAGTTAATAAATATTTTCAAATATTTCAGAACTTAAAGAATAGGGCCACAGATGTCACATATGGCCACTCATTACATAAAATATAACATGAATGGTGCTCCTTAGAAATTTGTAGTGTACAACTTGCATAGATGTACATAATGGTCCTTCAGGACTATTGTATAATTACCATACAATCTTTTTTAAAACTTTATTATTAGTAATTTTTAATGTACAACTTAATGGGTATAATTATGACATTTCCACACATACATTTCATTGTACATTGCTCACATTAACTTCCCCCTTTCCCTCTCATGACCCTCCTTCTCCATCCCTTCCCTCCCTAGCTCCCATACAATCTTGAAAGACTACTGATGGGTAAAATTTAGTTGTCTAAAAGAAGAATGGAGATGCTGCAGCAGAGGACTGGCAGTGAAGATTTAATCAACTTAAGTTTAGGGATAAAACTACTATAGCAGAGGCAAATATGGTACAGAACCCAAGTATAAGTTATAATGAAAGACATTGTAGAAAAGCAATTACTAAAATCTTAGTGAGACTTGAATTGGTAGAATTATGGGTGTGTAGCACAGCCCTTTGTGATTTTCTCATTTTTCTTAGGAAGTGGCTAAAATATATTGTTTAAATCTATGAAATCAAGCAACAATATGTAAGAATATACACAGACATAAAGTAAAAAAGTAGAAGAAAAGAATATTATTAATGAAAATTGGGTAATAGAAGGGAGACAAAGATGATGAATAGGACATATTAATTTTCATTTATAATTTAGAGCCAATGTATATCTAAAAAAGAGGAATAAGTTTGATTTTCTAATTATATATTCAAAACTTCAGAAAGAAAAATTATAAATGTCAGTGCAAAACAATAACAATTGTTAAAAGACTGGACTCTACAGTCAGATAAGACTATCTAACTTTGAATTCTAGCTTATTTGCTAGCTGTGATAACTTGAAAAAATTTATAGAACTTTCTGTTCTTTAGTTTTCTCATTTGTAAAGTGAGATTATAATAGTACCTACCTAATAAGGCCCCCCACATGTCTGTCAGTTTGCTGCACTGTGGGGGCTTGAGTGTTGCAATGAGGCTGAGAGCTCTGCCACTGTAACCTCAGACATGAGCAAGGTTACCCATGGTGGACAGGTTTTCAGCTGAGCTTCTAGACTAAGACAGACTAGGGAGTAGGACCTGGCGAGCCACTCCCAAAACAACTAGCCATTGAAAACCCTATGGATAGCAAAGAGACACTGTCAGATATAGTGCCAGAAAATGAGGCCCCTAGGTTGGAAGGCACACAAAACACTACTGGGGAAGAGTTGCCTCCTCCAAGTAGAGTCTACCGTGATGACGGAAATGGAGTAAAGCCCCAGGGTGCTCAACTTGCTGATGTGGCACAACTCAAAATAAGGAGAAACAACTGTAAACATCCATTAATAATTGGAACATGGAATGTACATAGTATGAATCTAGGCAAATTAGAAATCATTAAAAGAGAAATGGAGCACATAAACATTGACATTCTAGGCATCAGTGAGCTAAAATGGACCAGCATAGGCCACTTTGAGTCAGACAATCATATGGTCTACTATGCTGGGAATGATAAACTAAAGAGAAATGGGGTTGCATTCATCATCAAAAAAGACATTTCAAGATCTGTCATGAAATACAATGTTGTCAGTGACAGAATAATATCCATACACCTACAAGGAAGGCCAGTTAATATGACTATTATTCAAATTTATGCACCCACCACTAAGGCCACAAATGAAGAAAGGGAAGACTTCTATCAGCTTCTGCAATCTGAAATAGATGAAACATGCAATCAAGACATACTGACAATCACTGGTGACTGTAACAGAAAGGTTGGAAACAAAGAAGAAGGCTCAGTAGTTGGAAAATATGGTCTTGGTGACAGAAATGAAGCTGGAGATCGCATGATAGAATTTGGTCAGACCAATGACCTTTTCATTACAAATACATTTTTTTCAACATCATAAATGGAGACTATACACATGGAGTTCACCAGACAGAACATACAAGAATCAAACTGACTACATATGTGGAAAGAGATGATGGAAAAGCTCTGTACAAAATGTCAAAACAAGACCAGGTGCTGACTGTGGATCAGACCATCAACTTCTCATATGCAAGTTCAAACTGAAGCTGAAGAAAATTAGAACAAGTATACGAAAGCCACAGCATGACCTTGAGTATATCCCACCTGAGTTCAAAGACCACCTCAAAAATAGGTTCAAAGCATTAGACAAATGATAGGAGACCAGAAGAGTTGTGGCATGACATAAAAGATATCATTCAAGAAGGAAGCAAAAAGTTCTTAAAAAGACAAGAAAAAATGAAAAGACCAAATTACATGTCAAAAGAGACACTGGACCTTGCCTTCGAACATCGAGCAGCTAAAGCAAAAGGAAGACATGAGGAAGTTAAGGAACTAAACAGAAGGTTTCAGAAGGCAGCTTGAGAAGACAAAAACAAATATTATAATGACATGTGCAAGGAGCTGGAGGCAGAAAATCAAAAGGGAAGAGCACGCTCTGTGTTTCTCAAGCTTAAGGAAGTGAAGGAAAAATTCAAGCCTCGAGGGGCAGTAGTGAAAGATTCTACAGGGAAAATATTAAATGATGCAGGAAACATCCAAAGAAGATGGGAAGAATACACAGAGTCATTATACAAGAAAGAGTTGGTAGATGACCAACCATTCCAAGAGGTTGCATATGAAGAGGAACCAATGGTGTTGGAGGACGAGGTGGAAGCTTCCTTGAAAGAACTGGTGAAACACAAGGCTCCAGGAATTGATGGGATACCAATAGAGATGTTTCAACAAACAGATGCAGCACTGGAGGTGTTAACATGTTTATGCCAACAGATTTGGAAAATAGCTACTTGGCCAACTGACTGGAAGAGATCCATATTTGTGCCTATTCCCCCAAAAGGGGATCCAACTGAATGTGCAAACTATCAGACAATATCATTAATATCGCACGCAAGCAAAATTCTACTAAAGATCATTCAGAAGCGACTGCAGCAGTATATAGACAGGGGATTACCAGAAAATCAAGCAGGATTCAGAAGAGGGTGGGGAACCAGGGACATCATTGCTGATGTCAGGTGGATATTAGCTGAAGGCAGAGAATATCAAAAAGATGTCTATCTATGTTTTATTGACTATGCAAAGGCATTTGATTGTGTGGATCATAACAAATTATGGATAACACTTTGGAAAATGGGAATACCAGAACACCTAATTGTGCTCATGAGAAATCTGTACATGAACCAGAAGGCAGTTGTTCGAATAGAACAAGGAAACACTGAGTGGTTTAAAGTTGAGAAAGGTGTGTGTCAGGGCTGTATACTTTCACCCTATCTCTTCAATTTATACACTGAGCAAATAATCCGGGAAGGTGGACTTTATGAGGAAGAACGTGGCATCAAGATTGGAGGAAGACTCATTAACAACCTGCGTTATGCAGATGACACCACTCTGCTTGCTGAAAGTGAAGAGGATTTAAAGCATTTACTGATGAAGATTGAAGATCATAGCCTTCAATATGGGTTATGACAAAACATCAATAAAACAAAAATCCTTACTATTGGGTCAGCACACAACTTCACAATAAATGGAGAAAAGATTGAGGTTGTCCAAGATTTTGCTTTGCTTGGCTGTATAATCTACACCCACGGAAGCAGCTGTCAAGAAATCAAAAGACGCATTGCTCTAGGAAAAGCTGTGGCAAAAGATCTCTTTAGAGTATTGAAAAGCAAAGATGTCCCATTGAAGACGAAGGTGCGTCTGACTCATGCCATGGTATTTTCAGTGGCATCATATGGTTGTGAAAGCTGGACATTGAACAAGGGAGACAGAAAAAGAATTGATGATTTTGAATTGTGGTGCTGGAGACATCTATTGAATATACCATGGACTGCCAAAAGAACCAACAAATCTGTCCTAGAAGAGGTGCAACCAGAGTGCTCCTTGGAAACAAGAATGGCCAGATTGCGTCTTCCATATTTCGGACATATAGTCAGGAGAGATCAATCCCTGGAGAAAGACATCATGTTTGGGAGAGTGGCAGGTCAATGCAAAAGAGGAAAACCCTCCACCAGATGGATTGACACAGTGTCTACAACAATGGGTTTAAACATAAATAAGATTGTTTGCCTGGCACAAAATCGGGAAGTGTTTCGATCTGCTCTACATAGGGTCGCTATGAGTAGGACTCGACTCGACGGCACCTAACAACACCACCACCACCTAATAAGGCTATGAGGAGTAAATACAACAAGGATAACACAATGCTTAACAGTAAATGACCAATATGTCTGCTATTATTATTGCCACTTATTATTTTCATCACTAACCATAGATTTGTACAGAACATCAAGTTGAAATTATTCTGAGCCATTGGGTTCCAGTGAATATTGAATGGATATAAATGCCAAACTGGCATGATCCAGATACAATGAGGATGTAAACAGCATTACTTTTTTTAAATTAAAATTTTAAAGCATCACTCTTAACATAGAAGAGTGTTTGAAAAATTTACAATATCAACATGATCAGATGGGCTGTTACTAATCACATAGAAGTCAAATGTCAGTTTTTGCAGATCTCTGTTATGATTTTGTTCTATCTATGTGGGAGCTGTATTACTATTTACCTAAATTTTTTTTAAGGAAGGAAAGACTTATTTTGGCTAATGGTTTCAGAGGTTTTAGTCCACCATGGCAGGGAAGGCATGGTGGAACAGAGAAACTCACATCATTGTGATCAGGAAGCAGAGAGACAGACTACTTGCACTACATAGTATTTTTATTTTAATCAATTCAAAATCTATTCACTTAAAAACACAATCTCCATTCTACAGCTATATATATATATATATATATATATATATATATATATATATATATGATCATTTTTGATGTTCTATCTCAAACTTAAAAACATTTTATTAAATATGTGATAATAAAAAATAGTTCATATATCACCTAAACTTATCTTGAATACTACTAGTGGTTCACATAACATACTTTGGGAAGTTCTGTTTTCACTCATGTGACAAATATTTTGCCCTCTTGCTATGTAACAGGCAGTGGAAGTTCAACAGTAAATTCAACATATACAAATTCTTGCCCTTATGGAGCTTATATTTTATCAAGATAAACAAAATAAAGGACTACAATATTTATAGTATGTGTGATAGTGACATGCCTTATGAAGAAAAATCAAGCTGGGGAAGAAGATAGGAAGTGTTGGAGGAGGGACAAATGGGTGGGTTGCAATTTTAAATACAGTTGTCAAGAAGGCCTCACTAAGATGGGTCCCCTTGAGACAATTTTTGATGTTGGTGAGTGAATAAATCAGGTGCATATTTTGGACTTGCAGGCTGATGGAAGAGCAAGTCCTAGGGCCTTTGGTAGAAGAATTCCTGGCATGTTCAAGGGACAATGGGGAGGTCAGGGTGTCTGGAGAACACAGAGTGAGGACAAGATGGTAGGCGAGGGAAGCCAGACAAGTACTGGAGCCTGGGAGGAAGATCTTTTGCTACCAATACTGCTATGTTTTTATTATTGCCCCCACTACCACCACCACCACTGCTGTGGCTGCTACTATTACTGATGCTGCCATTGCTCCTGCTGTCACTACTACAAATGCAACTATGACTTCCTGTTATTACTAATTCTAATATTATTTCAGGGTATTAGGTAGGAAGACAGAGAGATAGTGAGGAAACATAAAGTTCTCAAATAAATTTGTATTTCAAACCTATTTCTTTTAACATTATTAGTATTTTAATTGACATATAATATTTGTACTACTTATAGGGTACACCATGTTGTTTCAATTCATGTACACATTGTATAATGATCACATAAGAGTAATTAGCATAGCCATCACCTCAAATGTGTAACTTTTTTCTTTTCAGTGAGAATATCCAAAATCCTAGCAGTTTTGAAATGTATGTTATTGTTAACTGTAGTCACTGTACTGTGTAATAGAACACCAGAGCTTATTCCTCCCATGGAGTCTAATTCTTAAATATTTACCTATTATATTTTTGTTCTTGCAAATCACTAAACCCTTTTTGCTACTTAGAAATTCACTGCACCACATCTGCCACCTAAAACCAGATGCTATATCAGGAAGATGTAATAGAATAAATGAGAGAAAACTTACAGGTTTCTGAATGATGGTATATTACCCTACTAGGTTCACTGTAGAATACAAAGGAAGGAAGTCTTGCTCTCTGACTTGAAGGAGTCCATAATCTTGTTGCAGTAAGAAACAGCCAAGAGAAAGGAAGCCCTCTGGGTACCAGTGTCTTGACGAAGTCCTGTATTGCTGGCTCAGGGCAGCAGATAAGAGGGGAAGATTTCTGAAATTAATGGACAGGGAAGTTTCCTGGAGAGGGCGAGATTTGAGCTGCACCGTCAACTGTGAATGGGCAGAGAGAGGGAATTCCAAGTAAGGAAGAAGAAAGAATAAGCATAAAGAATAGCACAGATATAGCAATGAGCTTGAACTTGTGTGTGGAGTGAGGTACAAGGTTACACAAGTTAGGTAAGGGATGACCTTGAAAGCTCAAGAGAGGAGTTTCAAAAACAAAAGATTAGTTTGCTTTAACAGGAGTGCATGTTCCTCATCAGAAAGCTCATTCTATACTGCAAACCTTGGTGGGAGAGAGACTGGTCAGAAGCCACCTGGATGTGCTACAAGTGGAAACTCACTGAGAGAATGCATGGGGAGCCTTGTGCTGAAAGGAATTCCCTTTACTGCTTTCTGTTGGTCTAAAATTCCATTTCAGCAGTTAGGGAACCTTTCTTATCAGACTGCTGTCTCTAACTGCAACAGCCAGACTGAAGTCGGTTACATGATGCATTCTAAACAGGTGACAAGATTAGAGACTCCAGAAATGGCAAGAAGAAAAGCTGTACTCATCCTTTTTTCAGCAGATAGGGCTGAATTTAGGAAAAAGAAAGACAAGAAAATCTGTGTTGAAGACAGGGAGCTGGGGTTAGAAACAGGCTGGCCTCACATCCTCCCCCTTGAACTTGACACCCCCCTCCCACAAACTTGAGATAAGCCTCACACCAGTCGCATGCAAGATGATTCCATATACTATTCTTGCAGCCCAGTGAATCCCTTGATTTTTCTCCCTCTTGGACCCAGAGATCTGATTTCCCCTCCACTCCTTTCATAGGCATCTTTCTGGCTTCCCATCTGCTCACTGGCCTCATCTTTAATCTCTTAAGGAAAAAAGGAAAATAAGCCAGAAGAATAGAGATAACGGAGGAAGTGTCCTCCACAGGTGAGTCATGTACTTTCTGTTGTCCTGCACTCCCATTCTATCTGCACCCCCATTCTCTGGTCAGCTTCAGGTCATAACACACTGACTGTCAGATTTCTTCTTCCCCTCTTGTAGGCCACCTCTTTGGGATGTTAGATTCCCTCTAGGTAGCTGCTCATCTCTGCTCTTCAGTTTTCTTGATGGCAATAAAGTCCATTTCTTTCCACACGGAGTTCCTTCTGCTTTACCATGGCTGATTCTGGATCCTGTCCTCTTTCCTCTAATTTCAATACTATGAGCCTAATCCATGCTCTTCATCTTTATCAAGAATGACTCACCATCTTTGCCATTGGTCTCCATGTTCTGTGTCTTTCTCCATCAAATCTATTGACATTAGCAGAGTAACCTTTCTACTATACAAAATTGAGCACTCATTAAAATTCCTCAGACTCTCTGTACAGGACACATTCTAAGGTACTTACCAAAGCATCTGACCTGTCTTCTGACTGTCTACCCACAGCTACCTGACTCTATCTTGTATCAGCTACAATAAACCTCTTGATATATTGTTTTTCCATCACTCTATACATGTGCTAACACCTATCTCTCTGTGTGCAGCATTCTTCCTTCTTCACCATGCTGATGCTTGCCATATTATCATATCCAGTTAAGCTTTCCTCTTCTGCAGGGTTTTCAATCCTAGCTGCATGTTACAGTCACCTAGGGAAGTTTTCAAAAAATACCAATATTCCCAGAGAATCTGATTTTATTGATACAGGACTGATGCTCTAGCATTATTATTATTATTATTATTATTATTATTATTATTATTATTGTGGGGTCTCATAATTTGGCAGGCTGGCCTAGAACTCTTGGGCTTAAGTGATTCTCCTGCCTTAGCCTCCCAAGTAGCTGGGATTAAAGGTGTGCACCACCATGCTTGGCTCCCAGCATTGGTATTTTTAAAAAGTTGCCTAAATTGGTGCTTTTCAAACTTTAATGTGCATTTGAATCATTTGGTGCTCTTGTTAAAATGTAGATTTTGATTCAGTAAGTCTCATGAGTCTGAAGCTTAGCATATTTAACATGCTCCCAGATGATGCTGATGATGCTATCAGCAGACTGTGTCTGGAGTACCAAGGGTCTGGGATGGATAATTCTGGAAGTTCTCTTTCTGTGGGAACTGTCAGGGCTCTCAATCGTTGATTTCCCTTAGCAGCTTTGCACTGTGTGTACTGACTTCTTGCTTCTGGATTGTGGCTTCTCATGTTCCTACATTAAAAAAAAATCACAATAAGACTTCCTCTGATTTTCAATGCAACCATTGGCAATAAAAGTGTAACGAGCTGTTTTATGGGAGAAAAATTTCATATGCCATTTGACTAAGCAAATGATTTGGCAGAACATACAATTTCCCCTTAAAATGCTTATGACTAAATTGATAAGAAATCAAATAAATGTATTTTCCATAGAAGAGAACACAGTTGGTTTACCTAAGATACAGAACTCCTTGGCCTATGTGAAGTGTTTAAAGGAAGTGGCAAATTCAAATACAAGAAGAAACCCTGAAGAGTTTACAATAACAATGATAATGAGAGTAATAGTGGTCATGATGATTGCTAACATTTATTGAACATTTATTATCAACATATTGTTCTAAACACTTTGTATATAATAACTCAATGACTCTTAGAGTTATCAGTAGTTACTATTTAATCATCATCATTTTATGTATGGAAATGAAGACACAGAGATGTTAAAAACCCAGCTGTGTGAACTGAGCAAGTTGCTTAACTGAGACAAACGAGTTAATAGTAAAACATATTTAAAGGAACTAGAATCATCAAGAGGCTAGAGCTAGCCTTTAACATCCATGAAAGGAACACATGATCACTGAAGAAGTCTGCAAGGACAGTGGCCCTTCCCCAGCTTGTACAGTTCGTAGACTGTCAGTGGTATTAGCAAACATCAAATTTGCAAGGAAAAATTTTTGAGACATGTGACCCTCAATTTTGAACAGTTTAAAATCTTGGGCCTGCAGCCGTACCACTGTGGCATCTGATTCCATCAGATCTCAGAAGCTAAACAGGGTCGGGCCTGGTTAGTACTTGGATGAGAGAACTCCTGGGAACACCAGGTGCTATAGGCTTGGGAGAAGGACCTGGCAACCCACTCCCAAAAAACAATCAGTCATTGGAAACACTATGAATAGCAGAGAAGCACTAACAACTGTGTTTTGCCTGTTGTAGATAGAGTCGCTATGCATTGGACAAGGACTCGACAGCACCTAACAACAACAACAACAAAAGCAAATCCTGGGAGCAGTGAAAAATGCTTCAGGGAGATTTTCCAGGAGGCGATTCCATCTTCTGTCTGAACTTTGTCAGATTTGTCAAGCTTGCTTTCTTCCATTTTTTTTCCTTTTTTTCTTTTCGTGGTAGTGGGGATGGAAACCAGGACTTTATGGTTGCTAGGCAGGCACTGTACCATTGAGCTACATCCCCAGTCCTCAGCATACTCTTATTTTAAGATGCTTCACTCAGTCTAGTCCATGTTGAAAAAATTCTCCCAAGAGAACTTTTCCAAGATTGTTTTCTTATTAAGTATTTGGATTTAATGCTTAATAGATATCTATAAATGCATATGCTATATTTGCATGTTGTGTTTCTTTAGTATAAATGGTTTTCCAGGAATGAAAGCTACATTTACAAAATTGCACGTATAGAAGATAAGCATTCCATATTTGGCCTGGCACTCTCCTTAAGACTATGGCCCAGACTCAAGAAAACTTGAGTGGGTTGGTACACAGATGGATTCCTCAACACTTTATGTCCATCTTTACTCAAGGGCTCACTTTTCAGTCCATTGCCTGGCATGGTGCTCAGAATGTTTATTGAATCAAACAAATATCAATAGCTAATGTGTGCTAAAGGCATTCTCTGATCCAGGCTGTGTGCTAAGTGCAGGGATGACCTCATTCGAGTCTCTACCTAAAGGCACAGGGTGCATATCCAACCTAGGCCTTGAATGACAGGCCAGCCTCATGAACTTGCTACTGCTTCATCTGCAGTATGGTCTTGGGCTGCCAAGAGGCCACCTGTGCCTGCAGCTGCTAGCACTTCCACAACACCCCTACCTGTCTTCTCAGCAGACTTCCTGCTTTTCCAGAACTGTGGAGGGGCTTCTCTGTCACACAGCTCACTAGCTGGCCAGAAAAGCCACTGGCACACTCTCCAGCTTAAGAAATCAAGATTACATTTTATGCACATTTTGAGGTTCCCTCTGAATTCCAAATTAGATTTATTTTTATGATATGAAAAATTAATAAGTTACATTCATATTTCAAGATTCTCTTGGAATCCTAATTCAGATTTTTTTCCTATTTATTTATTTAGAGACAGGGTCTTCCTAATTTTTTAAAAATATGGAATGCTTCATGCATTTGCATGTCATCCTTGTGCAGGGACCATGCTAATCTCTGTATCATTCCAATTTTAGTATATATGGTGCCGAAGCGAGCATGGGGTCTTGCTAATTTATGCAGGTTGCGTCTGGCTTCCACCTTGGGATCCTGTCTCCACCTCCCCAGTTGCTAGGATTATAGGCCTGCCATGGTGCTTCCAACTTGACTTTTTAAAGAATTAGTACTCCTGAAGTTTAACATTCAGTCTCTATATTTATTACAAACAGTATTGAAGTGTTCCCCTTTAATTGCCCAATAGTCTTAAGATGTAGGTAGTTTCTGTTTCTGCAGGTGAGTAAATGGAGGCATGATATGGTCTCATCCAAGGTTGAACAGCTGGCAGGTGACAGAGAAACCTGATCCCAGAACACTGACTACAAATCCATTGTCTCTTTCTCAGCCCATGTGTATTCGTAGTAGCATGTGATGCTTCCCTTGCATTTGGAGGTCTTCTCTTCCATGTCATCCTCACTGCTGTCTTGTGATTGAGCTGCTCAGGTAACATTTATCTCACTTTATAGTTGGCAACACTGAGGTCCTGACTGATGAGGGTGCTGTGCTGTTACTGAGGTTCAGTGCAGATCACATCGTCTTCCCCTGAGAGATGCTTATAAGGATGAAGTGCTATTATACCAAGGCTAGGGCCATGGTACTTGGTGAGTAATAGGTACTTAAATATTTGCTAGACAAGACTTAGGGGTTCTTCTCTTGACATGTCACTTCTAGCACCTGTGTTGTTACGAAATATAGAGCTGCCCTTTGAGAGGAAAGCAAATCTCTAAGTTAGGTGTCATTTTCATCAATTAACATGTTAAGTATAAACAGATTTATTTCAAAGAAAAAACTGCTAAAGGTTAGAGTTACCTACTGCAATCAACACAGAAGGTATAAATCACCAGAATCACATTAACAGTTTTAGAAAGTAATCCATCTTGTGATGTGTTTTGGAAGATACAGCTTAAGGTGCATGCCAGGATATTCACCATGCAGATTCCTAGAGTTACAGGGGCTCCTAAAGTTGATATTTATTTTATTAAAATGACTTCTTAGAATTATATAGGATAATAATCATAATAGGTTTTTTAGGGGGGATGCTTATCCTACACATGGCCTCTTTTTCTCTGGAAACTGTTTCCCCTCACCAATAGCCAAGGTGAAAAGAGGGACAGGGTCCAGGGAGGCTATGCTTGTGCCAGGCTACCTGGTTTCCCCTGATTGGACCAGCGGTAGATACCTGAACAAAGTCCAACCAATCCATTGGTTGGCCAGCATCCACTCAGATTCTCTCTTTTGACAATCTGAAATAAGAGATGCAGAGCAAAGCAACCCTTAAAGGTATAGTTGACATAGGCTTGTGTCTGTAATGCACAGGAATCCAGCTCAAAGAGAAATGAAGAGGGAGGAGAAAAGTCCTAGAAAAGAATATGTTGCTCTGGAGAGGCCCAGTGAAGTCTGTTTCCAGTGTGGGAATTTCTGTGTGCCTTACAAACTCCTTTTTGCTTGAGTGGATTCAAGTGGATTGCTATTTCTTAAAACCCATTAATCTCCTAGACAGTAGTGTTAATCATATGATCCCAGTTTGTGAGAGTATGTATTGACTTATACTTGCCATGTTAATTGATGTAAATGACATACCATCTAGAATTTTTAAAAGAAGCCTGGTTGTGCTTTTCTTGACAAGGTAGCTGTCATCACATGAGGTCTTCAGAATAGAATCTCCAGTTCTTGTTCAGCCATGTAACTTCCATGTGACAGAGGGACATGTCCATATTACTTCAGATGCCTTTCATCAGCCTTTCTAAGTAGCAAAAATCTGATTAATAGTCACAATCATCTAGCTTATTGGTAACACAGATTGCTTGCACCCCTGACTTCCTGAAGTGGCTGCATTTTTTGACTTCAGCTGTTAAAAGGAGGAAAGAGCAGAGGAGATCCAGGGGAACAATTAGTGTT
This sequence comes from Pedetes capensis, assembly GCA_007922755.1. Classification (NCBI taxonomy): domain Eukaryota; kingdom Metazoa; phylum Chordata; class Mammalia; order Rodentia; family Pedetidae; genus Pedetes; species Pedetes capensis. The sequence continues at coordinate 23,617 of VMDO01027351.1, forward strand.
GCTCAGACCTTTGAGTTCTACCTGTAATTTTGGTGGAGAAAATAGCTTGGGCTCTCCAAGAGGATGTCTCATTAAGAAGACTTTACCTCTAACTCCTCACCTCTGTCTTGTTGTTGTTAGGGACTATTGAGTTGGATCCAACTCATAGCGACTATGTAGAACAGCATGAAACAATACCATACACTGTGCAATGTACATGATCTTTTTATGTTTGAGCCATTGTTGAAGCCCCTGTATTTCTTCTCATTTTGAGTTGTGCCATATCAGCAAATGGAGGTCCCTGGGGCTTTACTCCATTCCTGTCATTAAGGTTGACTCTACTTTGAAGAGGCAAGTCTTCCCCAGTCATCTTTTGAGTGCCTTCCAGCCGGAGAGTCTCATTTTCTGGCACTATATTTGACAGAGCTTTTCTGCTATTCTTAGGGTTTTCAATGGCTAATTGTTTCGGGAATGGCCTGCCAGGGACTTCTCTCTAGTCAGTCATGGTCTGGAAACTCACTTGAAACCTGTCCATGATAGATGGCCCTACTGGCATCTGAAATACTGGTGGCATAGCTTTCAGCATCACAGCAACATACAATTCCCCATAGCATGACAAGCTGACAGACATGTGGGAGCTTGTGGCTCATTGTTGTTGTTAGGGGCCATCGAGTCGGTATCCAACTCATAGTGTGGCTCATTAGGTTTCCCAAATTCCCCATTCTGTGGAGGCAGCAGGTAGGGAGAATCCCGGCAGGAGGCCTCTGTCCTTTCCCATCTTGGCTTTGCTACCTGGGAATGTGGTCAAGGTCCATTTCATATTCCTAGACCTCTGTTTCCCCATCTATACAAAAAATGTTAGTAATGTCTGTCCTGTCTAGCTTATAGGTTGGTTGTAGGATCCAATGAGAAGGTAGATGGAAAGGGATTTCTAAGTTAGAAGGGAGAAAGAATGTTGTGGGATGTGAGCAAGGCTGTGGTGGAAAGCCAGTTGGGTCCCTCAGTGCAAGGGCCAACCTGCCCTCACTTGCAATGACTCCTAGATTCCAGACTCAGGCTTCCTTTTCTCTTAATCCTTTCTTTTCTCTAGCTCTAGTGGGATAAAGTTGCTCTTTCACTGGAACACTTAGTAAGATATCTCTCTCTTCCCCCCCTCTCCCTCTCTCCCTCCCTCCCTTTCTTTCTCTCTCTCTATCTCCCCCCCCCCCCACTTCCATGGAGCTTGGGATTGAACCAGGGCCTTGTATATACTAGGCAAGTGCTCCACCACTGAGCTGCACCCTTAGCCCCCTTTAAAAATTGTTCTTATTTTGAGACAGGGTCTTACTAAGTTGTACAGGCTCCCTCTGGCCTCAAACTTGCAACCCTCCTGCCTCCTCCTGAGTTGCTGGGAATCTAGATGTGTGCCATAATGCCTATCTGCTGAGGACTCTTTATCAAGGGTAAATTTGTTGTACATTTTTGTCAGCTTGAATCAAAGTCATTAGATTCCTTTCCTGCCATAGTCTTACCAGGGAATGAGGCTAGGTGTAACTGGGAAGCTGGCAGCAATACCTTGGTTCTTGCGTTCACCATTTGAAAGAATTCAGACTAGGCATAGAGAGTTTAGTATGGAGTATAGACAAGGTTTATTGGAAAGAGATAGTTTGCCCTTATTGAATTGTTGTTGTTGTTAGGTGCCATCGAGTCATGTCCAACTCATAGCAATCCTTATAGGGTTTTCAATGGCTGATTGTTTTGAGAGTGCCTTGGGAGTGGATTGCCACGTCCTTCTCCCATTTTTTTTTTT
>VMDO01027352.1:0-25408 GCA_007922755.1 Pedetes capensis
GATGTCACATTGAAGACGAAGGTGCGTCTGACTCATGCCATGGTATTTTCAGTGGCATCATATGGTTGTGAAAGCTGGACATTGAACAAGAGAGACAGAAAAAGAATTGATGCTTTTGAACTGTGGTGCTGGAGACGTCTATTGAATATACCATGGACTGCCAAAAGAACCAACAGATCTGTCCTAGAAGAGGTACAACAAGAGTGCTCCTTGGAAGCAAAAATGGCCAGACTGCGTCTTACATATTTCGCACATGTAGTCAGGAGAGAACAATCCCTGGAGAAGGACATCATGTTTGGAAGAGTGGCAGGTCAACGCAAAAGAGGAAAACCCTCCACCAGATGGATTAACACAGTGTCTGCAACAATGGGCTTAAACATAAATAAGATCGTTTGCCTGGCACAGAATCGGCAAGTGTTTCGATCTGCTGTACATAGGGTCACTATGAGTCGGACTCGACTCGACGGCACCTAACAACAACAACAACAATATGAACTTATGAGAGAAGGACCTGGCAATCTACTCCCAAAGCAATCCTGAAACAATCAACCATTGAAAATCCAATGAAGGTCACTATGAGTCAAACCTGACTGGAGAGCCCCTAACAACGAACAGCACCAATATGTACTTACATAAACAAACACGTTTAGATATGTCTATATAAAGTATATAAAGTACATCAGTTTGAAAGCTATGTCACTGGTATTTTAAATACCAGCAGGGCCACGCATGGTGGACAGATTTCAACTGAACTTCCAGACGAAGGCAGACTAAGGCAAACTAAGGAGAAGGACCCAGCAACCCACTCTCAAAAACAATTAGCTATTGAAAACAGTGTGAATAGCGGAGAAGCACTGTCAAAAATAGTGTGGAAAAATGAGCCCACCAGGCTGGAAGACATTAAAAAAATGACTAGGAAAGAGTTGCCTTCTCAAAGTAGAGTCCACCTTAATGATAGGAATGGAGTAAGCCCCTGGGACCTCCTTTTGCTGATGTGACAGGAGTCAAACTGAGAAGAAAAATAGTGACTGCAACAATGGCCTCAAATATTAAAAGATCATGTGTATGATACAGTGTTAAATATTGTTTCATTCTGTTGTACATAGGTCACTATAAGTCAGAAACCAACTTGATGGCATTCAAAAACAACAATATAAAGTATATATGTATATGTATATATGTATATGTATATAAAGTATATATAACTGTATAAAACAGAGATAGATATATAGACTACTTCAAAAATCTAAAGATTTTCCTTAAGTACTACACATTATTTGTAATGGAAAAGATAGTGGTAACATAGTAGTTTGCTCTTTACCTTAAAGAGAATGGATATTCCAGCTTTTAGAATACCGGGCACTAAAACTTCACTTTTGTGGCAGATCTTGAATCTTGACGGGCTTAAATCCCACCTTCTATCACATATGTTTTATCAGGACACCTAGAGTCATTGTCCCTTCCTTCTTACCAGATATAGTCAGGTATCTGTCATCAATATACTGATGCAGGACAAAGTGTGTAGAACATCAAAATGGTGGATATTCTTGTGAAATATTATGACAGAGAGAAAGAAGGCTGACATACTCTGGGGCAAGACCGAGATGATGTGATGTTAGCTTTTTATGCCTAGGCAAAATGCTCTAATTTTTACTATTGGTGAAGAAAAGGAAGAATACATTTGCCAGATCAATGACCACATATGAAGTATTAGAGGCTTTAATGATCTGTTCAAATAAAGATCCAACATGGCAGCTGAAATTAAGGACATAACTTGGTTAAATATATGGTCATCAATCTTCATCAACCATTTTCTATCTCACTTTTGGAAGAACTATAAGGGTTGGTTGCATAATGATATGAAAATCCCTGGCATTTTTTCCCAGAAGACATTATTGCTTCTGATTTATATCTTGGCAAGGGCAGGATAGTTTCTAATAGTTTCTGAGACCTCCATTTGGCATTTCATACTACAATGTCTTTTACTTCTCTAATCAGGAATCCAAAGTGATTATTTTGACAGCTGCTAGGTCTAACAATTCCAAATACACTTTACTGGACTACAGTAATAATCATAAAATGTGTCCATGGACACTCTTAAATTTGCTAAGAAAAAGACTTGCCTAAACCTTTATTTTCACCTGACTTCTACAATTTCTTGTTCCAATTGGTATCCTATAATGGCATTTTGGTTTCCCATGTATCACTGTCAGGTCAAATTGCTGTTGTTGTTGTTGTTGTTGTTATTAGGTGCCATCAAGTCAGGTCCAACTCATAGCAACACTACTTGACCCTATGCCATGCACAGTAACATTGTCAGTGCTTCTGTGCTACTCATAGGGTTTTTGATGGCTGTTTGTTTTGGGAGTGGGTTACTGGGTCCTCTCTCAAGCCTATAGCACCTGGTATTCCCATACAGTCTCACATCCAAGTACTAACCAGACCTGATCCTGCTTAGTTTCCAAGATCTGACAAGATGGGTCAGAATAGACCTGGAAAATGGCACAGCTCCTATGTGGAAAGAGCAGACAATTTTTATTAAATGTATTTTCTGTGGTGTTACAGGGTATTTCTTCAAGTCTTCCAGGCCTCTTCAATCAAGGAGCTCTGGGTTTATGAATTTAAAGTGGCCAAGACAAGGGACAACAATTTTCCACGTCAGCAACTTACATAGTCTCCTATTCAACAGTTCTTCAGTTTTTTATTACCAAATAACTCTCGTTAGTGCTCCTTATTTCTTACCTCAAAGAATACCATCTTACTCAACAACAAATGTCCCAAATGATCAAGGCTTTCTGACTGCCCCTCTAGCTTTGCTGCCGATTAAAATAGTTGCATCCAATTTGCCTCCCACATTTAGTGTCTATAATTTGGTATCTGTTATTCTGTAATTCTGTCATTCCATTGGTCTTAGGGAGCTTAACTCCACAGTAATGAATTTTACCATGATCTCCAGCTAACAAATAAAACCACAACAACTTTCTCAAGCCCTCTAGTTGTCAGTCTTTACCAGTGCATTTCTTAATTCCTTAGTGGGAGAAGCATCCTTGGAGCCTTCCATGGGATGGTGATGCATTTTCAGGCCTTACATTGTCAATCTTTTCTAAATTCCTACTTCTCTGACCTTCTGCTCCTCTCTTGATATTCTGTCAAAAATACTCTGACATTTCTGCAAGATTCACTAAAGGCCATCATCATGCCCACTTTCAGGGAAACATCACAACAGACTCTGGCCAGATGGCCTTGCCAGAACCTTGAATATCAAGTGATAGATGATTTGCCCATGACAACAAATTCCCAACATCTAGTCCTGTGTTCTGTCCCTATTTTCAAATTCATAAAGATCCACTCCTGTGTCTCTTCCATTCTTTCCTCACAGAATGTATTTACTAAGTCCTGCAGTTCCTTTGGCTTCAACACATTTCCTCCTGGATTGTCCTAATTTATTAGAAGTACTGAGACCTGTAGTCAATTAGACTTACCAGGGAAAAATTCAGAGTAGAATAAATGTTTCTGTTTGGTTTTTTGTTTTTTGTTTTTCATTTGATTTTTGTTTTTGTTTATGTTTTGATTGTTTGTTCTGGAAGTCCTTGGGAGTTGAACCCAGGGCCTCCTCACACATACTTTGCAAGTGTTCTACCTCTAGGTTGCACCCTCAGCTCATTTTAATTTTTTTGTTTTGAGGCAGGACTCACTAATTTATGTAGGCAGCCTCTAGCCTTAAACTGGTCATCCATCTGCCTCTGCCTCCTGATTCCCTGCGATTACAGGTAAGTACCACTGTATCTGATTAGAGTAGGATAAATATTACCTTACAAGTCACCTGCCATCAAGAATTGAGAGCTTTTTCTGTTTTCCAAAAAAGGAAGTTTCTGAGCGCTCAGTAAGTTAAGTACATCTAGGGCTCAAGTTTTCCTGGCTCTTCTGTGGCCCTACCTTAGGCCTCAGAATTCCGCTCTTTTACTATCAGTGCTTTGACTCTGAAATTAGTAATAATTGAGCCTGAGTAATCCATTTCTTTTGCAGTTTGGCCACATTGTGATTATATTTTGGGCCCTATTTTTATTCTTTTCTCCAAGACTATTAAAGTTTCCTTAAAAGCTGTATTAGAGGTCTTCTACTTCTTGAATTTGCATCTGACTACTTGAACAAGGGAGACAGTAGAAGAATTGATGCTTTTGAATTATGGTGCTGGAAACGACTATTGAATATGCCATGAACTGCCAAAAGAACCAACAGATCCTTCCTAGAAAAAGTGCAACCAGAGTGTTCCTTGGAAGCAAGGATGGCTAGATTGCATCTTACATATTTCAGACATGTAGTCAGGAGAGAACAATCCCAGGAGAAAGACATTGTGGTTGGGTGAGTGGCAGGTCAGTGAAAAAAAGGAAAATGCTCTACCAGATAGATTGACAGTGTCTGCAACAATGGGCTTAAACATAAATAAGATCATGTGCTTGGGACAGAATTGGGAAGTGTTTCAATCTGCTGTACATAGGGTCACTATGAGTAGGACTCAACTCAACGGCACCTAACAACAACAACAACTTTTTCCTATTGTTTTCTATTTGCAACATTTTTAAAACATTTAAAATAAACTCATATACTTCACAACTTTAAAAATTATTATTGCACCTTAAATCATAAATCCCATACTAATTGCAAAAGTCAATACTTACCTTATATATGTACAAGATCCAAATGACACATTTACCTTAAACACCATTGAATTACCATATATATTTGTCTTAGCCCATTTGAACTGCTATAACAAAATGCCTTATACTGGATATTTTATAAATGAGTACAATCTGTTGCTCCCAGTTTTCAAAGCTGAGAAGTCCAAGATCAAGCCACCAGCATATTCTGTGTCTGGTGAGGGCTTATTCCTCATAGATGCCATTTCTTGATCCAATAAACTGACAATTAAGAATAACCATTGCACACACATAAAATAGATAATGGCGCAAGATATATTTTTATACTAGACAAAATTCTAAGTAGTCATTTAGTGAAAACATTATTCACTGCAGGAAAATTCAGTTTGATGTTTCAGTCGGTCACAAAAATTGATAGTAACTGAACAAGGATAACTAGTATCCCCAGAATGTTTGACTTCTCATCCACCCACCTCTCCCCTGTCATGCACTTCCCTCTCCCAATTGAATGACATCAACAGTAAAGTTTGAGGAATTTATGTAGGCATCCTCTAGCCTTAGGTACTGTGAAGGAAGGAGAAGGTACTGTGGCCTCAAATAAGGCTCAGTATTTATTTAAGGTCTTATTCTCAAGATCTTTTGTATGTCATCTAACTCATTAGAAGACATAAGGAAGAAATTTATTTACAAGCAAAATGAAAATGCATGCATCCACTTCATAATTGTGTAGATGTTATCGATTATTTTGTGTTCACTGATATGTTCAAGCAAGTTGACATTCAATACCATTTGTAATATGTCTAGAAATAGAACATATACTATGGATGCATATTTTAAAAGTCAGGGCATTGGAAGTGATATTGGGCCTTGGAAGTACATATTTTAAAGTCAGGTGTTGGAAGTGCTAGAAGTTGAGGATGACAATTTTGGAAATTCTGGTTTGTTAAGATTTTATAATAATAGCATTTCAGAGTTCTTATAGCATCTCTGTTAAATAATGGCTTGGATAGCTCAACAAAAGAACTTTATTCTATTTAGCCAGAAATTTTCTCCCCAAACCATCTGGGCTGGCAGGTGTTCATCATCAGATCTGAGTTGCTATGAGACTGGAACTTGCTAATGCTAATGAGGTATAGAGATAGAAACCTAAATTTTGCTCATTTAAAGCAACTTTATATTTACAACTGCTGGAAGTAGTAGCAGTACCTTGTGGCTTTCCAAAATGCAAAATTTGTAGTTAAAAGTTCCCAAGGAGGATGCTGTAGTGATCAAAAATGATAAAGTAAATCGATGGCGATGTGTATTTATTTTCATCTTAAACACTGTGTGAATCTTGATAGGTGTTCTCTTTCTTGGTAGAGAGCAAGTCTATGATCTGTATATAATTTTAAGGTGCATAATCAGGAGCAGAAGGGAACCAGGTTTTCTCTCACATGTGAGTTGTATTTCTATCCTGGGAGGAGGAAGAGCCTTAAATCATTTCCAAATGATTGTTTCAATAAAATTTAATGTGTACATAAAACATATAAAAGGAAGCTATTATGAAAAAATCATCAAGTTGGTAACTTCCACTTATTTTAATGGTCAGTGGCATCACATCAATTTCAAATTCAACCTGATGGTCACAAAAGGCAGACAATCTGTATATAAAGCAGTATTATAAGAAATGTAGAATTTCCACTCACGATTACTTTAAGAGATTGTTGTTGTTAGGTGCTGTTGAATTCAGTGTGACTCATAGTGACCTCATGGGGTTTTCAATGGCTGATTGTTTCAGAATTTTTTCAGCAGTGGATTGCCACTTAGAGAAATATGGTAAAGATTCAAAAGGCAAATATGGAGATTAGGGTGACTCTAGATGAATAAAGGAGCAGGGTGATATCAGATGTCATGTTGAGTCAAATGACAAACATGGATGGATAATGTTGACAATTCGAATGAACTAACAAAAATGATATTTGGTGTTTTTGTTTTTTTAACACGATGTTACTATGTGAGATACAGCTCGTGTTATGATATAAATTCAGCATAGGCAAAGGACACAAAATGAACTCATGAAAATGTTAGTTTTCAAACTATCTTTTGCTGGGACTAGTTTTTCCAGGGTGGCTCAAGGATTTCTGGGAACAGTTGGGCAGGCAAACAAGACAGTGAACAAGAAAGTCCCCAACCCATTATTTCAGCTTTAATAAAACCTTGACTTATACCAGCTTTATGAATTGAGCGTCTGTGTAGTATTTTGTGTGAAAATAGAAGGGCAGAGTCTCAATCACTAAAAAGGAAGGAAGAGCTAGCTGTTGTGGCACAGGACTGTAATCCCAGCTACTCTAGAGGCTAAGACAGGAGGATCACAAGTTCAAGGCCAGAGGCAGCCTGCACAATTTAGCAAGACCCCTTCTTAAGAACAAAAAATAAAAAGTGGATGGGGATACTGGGGTGCAGCTCAGTGGTGCAGCACTTACCACCACACTCAAAGCCTCGAAGCTCTGATTTCAACCTCCAAGTGCTGAAAAAAAGGAACAGACTTTGAAATCTGCTGTAATAGAAAATAAGGGAAAAATATTTGCAATAAATAAATGCTTTAAAGGAAATGCTGTGAAAAGATGATAATAGAAGGAACAACGACATAGGCAGCTTGAGTCTGCTATGGACAATAAAAACATGGTATTTTTTACTACATGAAACATGTTGTTGTTGTTGCTGTTGTTGTTAGGTGCCATCAAGTCAGGTCTGACTCATAGCAACCCTATGTACAACAGAACAAAACTTTCCCTGACCCTGTGCCAAACCCAGCACTATGTCAGTGCTTTGCTGCGATTCATAGTGTTTTCGATGGATGATTATTTTGGGACTGTTTTGGAAGTGGGCTGCTAGGTCCTTCTTCTGTTTCTGCAGTGCTAGGAATTGAACCCAGGGCCTCAGACAGGGTGAAGCAAGTACTGTACAAACTGACCTAAACCTCAACCCTTAGGAAGTATACTTAACTTTAAAGAAAAGGGAGAAAAAGGGGGTGTGTGTTTGTCTGCGTGCATGTTGCAGAAGCAAGCTAAGCATATAAAAATTTTTATTGAGTTACTAATGTCAGAAAGATTCTACAACAGTAAATAAATTGAAGTACATGTTGCTTAATAAATTATGTGGCAAAATACTGTGTGTGTTTCCATTTGATTATAATATTTTATTATAAATATGTAACATTATAATAAAATGTGCATTACTTACAACAGCCTGATTATTTTGTAAAATTACTATACTGTAGGAGTTTTGTATATTTATCTCAATTATTCTTTACAACTATTGAAATTTTAGGTGCTTAATCCCCATTTCAGAGATATAGAAAGTAAGACCTGTACTGATTTCCTAATTACCCTCAGGCTACAGAACCAGTAAAGACAGAGAAGTCTATAAAACTCTAAAGCTTGCAATATCCCACTGCATGACCTGCCATGAACATAGGCTGAAATGCTTAAAGTTTCATTTAATATATTAGAGAAATCTTAAAACATATACAATAAAAAGTTGTCTCTTTTGTTTTCTCTATAATAAGCATAATCCATTCAGTATCTTAGCAGTATGATGTGATCAAAGTAAATATTATATTCATTTTCCAATAGTTAATTCAAATCCTTACCTGAGAGAGAATTGTTTTGATTTGTTATATTATTTATATTTATTTATTTATTTATTTACTTATTTATTATTTTTGAGGTACTTGGAGGTTGAATCCAGGGTCTAACATATATTTTGCAACTGCTCTACAACTGGACTGCACCTTCAGCCCATTTCTTAAATTTTTTTTTTAACTTTTTGTCAGTGTCTCACTAAGTAGTACAAGGTGCCTCTGGCCTCAAACTCATGATCCTTCTACTGCCACCTCCCACCCAAGTCACTGGAATTCCAGAAGTTCACCACTGTACTCAGTGTTTTGGTTTTTGATTTTAAAATTTCATCCTGAGAGTTGAATATCTGAAGCAGTAGAAGTGTTATTAGGATAACCAAACTGAGTAGCAAAATTACTTGAAATTCTAATACAATTCTACTTTTTCACTCATGCATTCATATTTTAAAATACTGTGTATCTCAAAACCAGTGGCACCTTAATAATAGTAAAGTAGATTGATATCTATGGGATCAATATAGAAAAATATGTAAGTAATGCATTTGTTTCTCTAAAAGGAAATCTGCCCTAATGGTAGGAGAATCAGGGTAATATGATGTATTCAATTGTGAAACCACTGGATACCCCACTTCTGTTCAGAATGTCTAGTTCTCCTTGGCAACGAAGAAGAACCTGCTGATTCCTTAAGAGTTCTCTGCCATGAGAGAGTTCACTTATTGATCATCACGTCTATAGGAATGCTAGGTTGTACAATATAGTAAATGATTTTTAAGATATTTTCCTCTGTAAATTAAGGTGACAGTGAGAATTTATGAATGCAGAGCCCGTGGGTAAAATGATAACATATTCTATCATTGCAACCACTGTACAATCTTTGCATTGGCTTTCAAGTAAATTCATTTGAATAGGCTGCAAAAGCCAATCCCTCATCTTCCTGGGCTAACAATTCCATTAAAGATCTATGTTTCTCCTTTCATTCACAAAGGAAAGGGAGTATCTACATGCTATTTAGCATTTACATGCTCTTGAAACTTATTTAGAAAAGGCATCCTCATTTTTTTTCCAACCATTTCACCCATGGAGCTGACTAGAAAGTATCTGGCTGACTTGGCTTTGTGGCTGAGATTTATGAGCCATTTCAAATGGTATATCCTTGATGTTCCATATAGTGATCTTTGTATTCTAAAAGCTACTAGTCTGGAGAACTCTACCACGTCTATGTCTTGTCAAGCTCTTTTCCCTCTTTCTTCTAGGTCGTTTTGCATTTTCAGAGCACAACAAGGTATCTCTGAAAGCAGAAGAAATGACTCTAGCCCCACTCCCACGTATCTATTCTAGACAGCCGGGTGCAGTGTCTCATGCCTATAATCCCAGCAACCAAGGAGGCAGAGCCAGTTCAAGGCCAGAGGCAGCCTGTGTAATTTAGCAAGACCCTGACTCAAAGTAAAACATAAAATACAGCAAAATGTGTGCAAAGTCTTGGATCTTTCAGAGTTTGGTTTATCCCCCAAATTAAAATTTACCATTGAAGAGATAGGAAAAAATGAAATTTTAACAAAAATCTCATCAATTACTAGGTTGAATGAGATTCCATTTTTTTCATTTCCCAGAGGAAAAAAATAATAAGTAAATAAACAATCAAATCTAAAGTAAATAGTCTAGAGAAAATATTAAACAGACAATTCCTCCTTTAAAAAAGAATCTCCCTAATAATATTTTAGTATGAATAGAGAAATATGCTCAGATCATTAGGGTTTGCTCCTTGTTTTAGACAAAGATAGAGATATTATTCATCTATTGAGTGTAACTAAACTTCTAGGTATGATTTGCACGGTCTCTTTTGCAGAAGAAACTTACATGTACTATGTTATCTACCTTATGAAATCCTCTCAAAATTTTACTGCCGAATTTTAGCAGGAAGCTCTCTGCTGCCCCACTTTCATAAGTTATGATTCATTCTACTTTAAATAAATTGAGAAGACTATGTTACAAATAAAATAATCAGGCAACTGGCTGCCATTAGTACTGTACAATCTCTTGCCAGATTGAGTTTTTTAAGTGAAATTAGGGTGATGATTCCAGTTCACTCTCTAGCAGACATTTTGCATTATTAAGCTGTATGTGGCCACCTTAGTAATTAATTTACTCTCCAAATACACTGTTTTTTCCAGTTTCTCCAAACAAAGATAAAAAGAAGATTGGAAGTCCAATCAATCTCAAATCACAACGTGGATAACTAACTAAACAATTTTGGAGGCCATATGGTCTATGCGTGTTTTAATCAGGAGCATCTCACAACCAACCCTGATCTTGATGAATTTTAAATAGATCCCATAGTGTCACCCATCCAGTAATCAGTGGCAACTGCTATATTTATAAGGAAGAACTACAAATACCAGGGGACAATGGTTGAAAATAAAACACAAGTAAAATCTATGGTGCAAGATAGAATTTCCCATTTAGAATATTATTAGATTTTAAAAAGCACTTTTACTAATCACACAAACTACCTAACACTACATTTCTGACACACTAGATGTGTGGGAAGTTTTCCCCACACACAAACTAAATAATTCTACAGTGGATAAGCCTGGCGTCCTCTAATTCAATTTAATTCTGACACTATCTACCTGGAAATAGTGTCAGTACAGCAAAACAAAGGCATGGAGATACATCTATACACATACACACAAAAGAAAACCAAAGTAATGAAACATCCTGAGCAAATATTAGCTAGGAAAACTTAGCTGATGAGGTAATACTTTTTCTACATCATGATTCTGACGTGGTGCTTCCAGACTTAAGCTCTCATTTACTCCAAATTTCCCAAAACACTGGCCAGCCAACCTTCTTGAAAGATGAGATAATAAATGGTTTTATAGAGTATTAATTTTTCTATTCCAACTACTGGAATCTCTTGATATAGCAAAAAGTCATCATAAATAATACATTTATAAAGGCATAATTGTGTTTCAATAAAACTTTATTTAGAAGAAAAGCAGAGTGTGGTCTAAATTTACCCCATGAGCTACAGTACTCTAATAATAAGCAGAATCACACATATTCACTTAAGTATTTCCACCCTCTTCTCTCCTCTCACAAGTCTTTGCATGGGAGGTTTTGTCTTTGTGAATAACTATTAAATATTAAAAGTATTACCAGTCTAAGTCTACAGATCATTAGTTTGGGATCCATTTCATCTTTCAGTGCTGCTAGAAGTTAAACTTAAGACCTTGTGCACATTAAGCAAGTGTTCTAACATTGAACCAAATTCTCTACCCTAAGTAGCTTTTCTTAATGTCTCTCTCCTCTTTTTGTCCTCTAGTAGAATCAAACTCTTACTTTTCATCATTTCATTTAGAAATAGTTCATCAAGTGCCTCCTGTATGTTCTCCATGATTTAGGTCCTCCAGTGAACAAAATGGAAATTCCTACCCTTTGCAGTTTCCATTCTTGAGGACAAATGCAAACAACTGAACATTATAATAAGTAAGTAAATCAGGTCACATATTAAATGGTGAAAATTGTTATGGAAAAAAAAGAAAAAAGGAGTTAGCATTGGGAACATAAGGAAGATGTATAGAAAGGAAAGTTTGCTGCTTTAAAGTGAAAGCTTAGGCTGAGAGTGTAATTCAGTGGTGGAGAGATTACCTAGCATGAAAGAGGTCCTGAGTTCAAGCCCCAGCACTGGAAAAAATCATTAACACTGATGCTGAGTGTAATCCTCATTGAGAAAATGGGAGTTGAGAAAAGATTTGGAGAAAATGAGAGTGAGAGCAAGAACGAGAGAGAGAGAGAGAGAGAGAGAGAGAGAGAGAGAGAGAGATTTGGAGATTTGACTATCCATTATTTATGGACACAGTAAGCAAGGAGGAAAGTAGCAGAAGAGGCATTTGGAGAAATAAGAGAAGGGCCTAGATACTCTGGGCCTTTTAAGCTATTACAAGCCCATGGCTTTTACTTCTAGTAAAAAAAAAAGAAAAGAAAAAGCATTTCTTGGGTATCCCACCAGTGACACCTAGTTTATGCTTGAGAAATATTATTCTGACTACTAACCTGAGAATCAATTGGAATAGAGGAAAGATAGATGCAGAAAAATTCATGATAAATATCTTATGAAATTCCAGACATGCATCTGACCAAGAGGTAGCAGTGAAAATGTTGAAAAGTGGCTAGATTCTGGAATTAACATTATCTTTTTACATTTTGTATATATTTGTGTCAAAACACTTTTCAAAATGTTTCAAATTGCTTACAAATTAATCATTTTACTTCATTCCAACTATCTATCTTATTCATGCCTGTGTTCCATCATTTTTTCCTCATGTTTGGGAATTAATGAGGAATGGATGTTGCACCCAGTCATGTCTCAGACTATCATATGGTAACTCTACCAAATAAGTTATGTCACTTTTCCACACTACACAATTATGTTGAAATGTACTAGGAAAAAATGTTTTTCCTCTTTAGTACATCTGCTCACTAAAAGGAAAAAAACACTATTCTCTGAAGAATACATATGAACTCACCTATAAAAGTAATACCTTCCCTCTCAACACTCTGAGTCTCTTGATTTGCATTTCATAAATTGTATTGAAATAAATTCTATAAAATATTTTGAACACATTAAATACCTCCTCATTCTATCTCCCACCTGAAAAACCTCCACCTTTAGAGCACTAAATATAATCTAAGAATACTTTTTGTCAGAAAATTATCTGAAATCATAAATGTCTAAATAACTATGTCTGCCTATGTGAGTAACTGTGGCATCCATTCTTTTCAGTACTTTTGCTGTCTCAATTTCTGCCTTTAACTTCTTGATGTATTTGTCAGGTAAAACATGGAGCATTTATAGTTGTGGATTGTTTTCATAGAACTATTGCATTCATTTCAAAAGCATTTAATACTTTTTTCTCCATTATTAAAGGACAATCTCAAAATAAATTGGATTACCAGGATAAGAGAAAAAGCAATCGAATTTTAGTTATTTTTAAAGGGCAATTGAAAAACCATTGTACTTGGTTCTTTTTTTCTCTGCAAGGATGAACAGACTTCTATAAAGGCTGATTAGCCCATCTCAGGATTTACATCATTGGATTGAGGTGCAAACTCAATGCGCTGCCCTTCAGGATGAAACTGCAAAGCTGGATGTCCTACTTTTTTATTTGCAAACTATGCATCCTCAGAGAAGAGTGTGACTCTGTGACAAGGTCTAAATTGAAAGAGGTAAACTAGAGCTGTAATGGTTCAGCTACAGTATTCTCTAACTCCTTTTATAAACTGTTCAGCTTGAGATTTCTAAACAGAGTAAACCTATATGCTGAAGCCAGAACCTGTGTGGTTGTTCTTGCAATGTAGTTCTCTGGAATAATTGATAAATTCCTTTCTATGAAGGACATGGATAAAATCAATGAAAATACTTTCTTTATAATATTGCTGATCCTCACATTGAAACAAAAAAGAAAATATCATCATTTATCATTCAGTTCCTTTGATAAAAATCCATTTTATTATATGCATATATTTTAACTTTTGTGGTATTCAGCAAACAGGGAGATGTCTTAGAAGGAATCATAGACCTTAGTTCAGATCTCTGTTCTATCATACACAGGTTTTGTTGCTTTAGACAATGTGCCTTTATTTTGCATCCCAGATTCTTCACTTAAAAGGCTGTACCCAGAATACTACTTATGTCTCTTGATGATTAGTATGTTATATAAAATTATTTGTGTGAAAGAGCTTTAAGAAGGTGTAAGAAACTGGCATAATCCACTTCTCAAATCTAAAATAACTTTATGTTCATTCACATATATTTTGTTTTCAGTTAATGCTTTGAATACTCACATACTTTATTCATCAGCAAGAAATGCTTTTGGCTAAAAGTATAAATACCCCAATAGCAGATTTTAAACCATAGAGGCATTTATTGCTCAGCTACAATGGGGTCTGGAGGTAGGAAACTACTCAGTGAATTCAGTAAAAGTCACAGCCTTTCTTTCCATTCTGAATAAATCCTAGGGTGTGGGATTATTTACAAACATGCATGTTGCCATTTCCCTTTTCTTATTGTAAAACATCTTTCTAAGCTTCAGACATCATCATGTAGACATACAAGTCTGGCAAGGGAAACATTGGCTCCAAGAAAAAAGTTATTTTCTTTTACCATTTCATCTAAAAATAACTGTCTTATCCAGAAACTCTGCCTATTAGATCTTCCCTTAGACCTCAGTATCTGGAATTAGATTATATAACCATTGTTGCAGTGAAGGAGACCTAACTTTAGAGAACTTTAGAGCCTAACTTTATATGACCACTGTTGCAGTGAAGGAGACCTAACATGGGAAGGATTCAAGGTGTATAGAGTTAAGGGACAGCATGGGAATAAACAATTTTATCTACAAAAAGTTCAGTCTATCTTCTTGAGTATGTAATCCTGGATCATATAGCAGCTGATGATCATTTGCATTCTTCTGTGACTAACTTTTTCTTCAAACAACTAAATTAAAGAGACTTTAGTGGCCCAGGTACCTTCGTAAGTCTCATTTAGGGCATGAAACTATAAATTGGTTTGGAGTTTTGATGTTGTTTTGGTTTGGTTCACTCTTGGTTTTGAGTTTGAGATTGAACCCAGGTCCTCATGCCTGCTGTGTAACTTGTTTTTTAAGTTGTACTCTCCAGTCTGAACTGGTGTTGCAGAAAAGAAATCATCCTAAGGACGGAATCAATTCTCACCACCAAAATTTTTGACCCTCTTTTAAGGCTAGATCCTAGCTTAGCCTAGTCACTGTCTTTCTTCAGAATTATTTAATTGTTTGTATCAGTGGGCTCTGCTAGCTAAACTAATCAGAGAACAGAGGTTTACATTATAAAATTATCTCTTGTTGTCCCTTATCTAGGAATCAAAATTTAAAGCTGACTTCCTACCCTACCCAGATGTGTGTGGCTCTGGTACACATGTGTTGTCTCAGAGGCAGTTCTAAAGTGCATTGAAGAAATTGATATGGTAACCACATGAATAATAATTACATCCTGCAACCCTAGAGATGCCTCTGGTGTACTTGATTAGCCTTGAGAGACTTCAGGAACTGTTTCTAGAATAATAAAACAAAAACATTGGTCAAGTACAACCATGCACACTGAATCCAAAGAACTCATTTTCTCCTAAAACAATTAGGAAACATTTGAAAAAAATTAGGAAAGTTGTTTCCCATTTCTCTTGCAGAAACAATAAATTTCTCTTCTTTTGGAAGTTTGAATTAAAATTCTCAGGGATAGCGGGCAGCATGTTTGCTGCATACATCATGAGGAAATGCCCTCCCCAACAGTCCTATTTTTTAAAAAAACAACTGCATTCCCATACCTTGATTCTATTCTGTTCATGCAGAAACCTCTTTGCCCTCTTCCTGGCATTGTTCTGCCCCAAATGAACTCAGTGGTTAAAAGGGCAGGTCTATCTCCCTTGCTTCTTTACTCCTGCCATTGTTTCTTTCTCATAGTGGGAGCCCAATGAAGAATGTTTATGTAATGTGAATTTTTAATATTTACTATTTAAAATGGGGCTGGGGTTTAGCACAGTTGGTAGAATGTTTTCCTGTGCACGCTGAGTCCCCAGGTTCAATCCCCAGCACTGCAAAAGTGGGAGAAGGACCTGGCAGCCCACTTCTGAAACAATCAGCTATTGAAAACCCTATGAATAACAGAGAAGCACTGACATAGTGCCAGGCATGGCAATGTTAGAGAGTGTTTCATTCTGCTGTACATAGGTTCATTATGAGTTGGACTCAATTTGATGGCACCGAACAACAGCAACAATTTTTAAAATGTAACATTCATACAGTAAAATGGGCTGGGGTTTAGCTCAGTTGGCAGAGAGCTGCTCTGAAGTTCCTGAGGACCCAGGTTCCATTCCCAGCATGCAAAAATGGGAGAAGGATGTTGTGGCCAGCTCCCTAAACAATCCCAAAACAATCACCCATTGAAAACCCTCTGAGGGTGCTGGGCGCGGTGGCTGTAATCCCAGCTGCTTGGGAGGCATAGGCAGGAGGATCGCAAGTTCAAGACCAGAGGCAGTCTGCGTAATTTAGCGAGACCCTGTCTCAAAAAGTAAAAAAATGGGCTGAGGGTGCAGCTCAGTGGTCCAGCTCTTGCAGAGCATGCAAGCTCAAGGCTGGGTTCAACCTCCAGTGTTGAAAAAAAAAAGAAAATAAAGAAAGAAAGAAAGAAAGAAAGAAAGAAAGAAAGAAAGAAAGAAAGAAAGAAAGAAAAGAAAAGAAAACCCTCTGAGGGTCACTATGAGTTAGACAAGGCACCTAACAACAACACAATACAATAAAAACACAATACAATAAAAAACAATACAATAAAATATGGGACTTTTTGAATGAGTATATGACTGAGAGTAACAACTTGACCATGTAACAGATGTGTGGAGCAAGTTAGAGCAAGCAAAAGGTCTCAAATTCCAAATGTAGCTTACACAGAGGAACTGTAGCTTCTAAACCTGTGAAGAGACAGGATGCCAAAGAAAGGTGACCTACCTTAAAGGCATGGATATAGCTTGACAGTAAAAGGTGAAGGGAGATGACAGGTGCTTCCAATGACATTAGAGCTGAAAGAATTTCCTGAGGCATAGAGAGTCTCTGTCTAAAATAAATGTGATGTTTGATAGGTTTGATATTCATTGGGAACCTTTGGGAAAACGTTTCAAGTAGTTTGCTTTCCAAACCTTTTTCTTGGTAAAGTAAAGACTGGGAATGTGTCACCTAAAGCCCAAGCAACTTAACTCCCTTGGCAGCTAAGTCAATCTCTATTCATAGAATGGGCATGTTCCCGAGCCTTAGCAATTTATGTTTCTTTTATTCTCAGAACTCATATCAGCCCTGCAAGTCTCAGTTCATGTGCTTGACATATTTCAATGTTATATTGCAAAAGAAAACAACCTTTCTTTCCATGTGCACTGAGTTTTCAGATGGGTATTCTGACATTGCAAACTTATTGGTCAAATCTAACTACTCTGTCCACAGACCCTAGTCTCCATTTATGGGCTACACATTCAACAATAATGAGAAATATGGTCTTCTCATAGTAATAACAAGCTTCTCATTAAAGAATTCACAGAGCAGAAATAACTAAGGGCTAACGTATAGTTTTAAATATTTTGTCTTATTATTTACATTTCCTAGCATATTCTATGGGAAATCCCCAATGGGTTATCACTGCTTTGCTTTTTACTTAACAACAACAAACCCTTCAGCTTAATAAAAAATAATACTAGTCATATCCACTATACCTGACAAAAATGAAAAATATTCCAAGTGAAAACATTCTTACTGTGCTGAAACTGAAATGTATCAAGTGAAATTTCATTTCTCAGCAGGTAAAGTGGCTCACGCCTGTAATCCCAGCAGCTCTGGAGGCAGAGGCAGGAGGATAGCAAGATGGAGACCACAGGCAGTCTGAGTAGTTTAGTGAGACCCTGTCTCAAAAAAAAATTCATTTCTCAATCTCACAAATGAAGTAATAAAAGTGGCAGAAGAAATACAATAAGAAAACCAAGCTATCTTTTTGGGTTTTTTTGTTTTTGTTTTTGTTTTTTTCAGTGCTAGGGATGAGACCTGTGGCTTTGCACATGCTAGGCAGGTACCACGGAGCTACATCCTTAGGCTTTGGGATTTTGTTCTTGTTGTTTAAAATGTGAAATTTAAAAACCTTATCTACCTTATGCACATTTTGGAAGATTTCTTTCAGTTATATAAAGTTAATTCCTATACATTATTTCAGATGAGACATATATAGTTTTCTTATACCTCAATTATTGTTTGAATTAATTATCAAAGTATTTTGACATTATGTGGGCTGAAAATATTTAGCTATAATAGTTGATTTTATTTTTAAAAACAAAACAAGTTTTTCTTTTATCTGAGACTGTTCTTTTCAAGGGCAAATTAGATGTTATAGTGGATGATCCAAAATAAATGACTTTCATAATGAGAAAAGAAAAAGTTTAAGTTTTTCTGTGAAATTTCATTGCTCTCACCACTAAACAACATCTTTACTGCCCGTGATGACTATTTTTCAAAAATGCCCCCACTCATGAATTTCACCATCATGTGAACTGCTCTTAATAGCACTTAATCAAGTAGGAGAATGATATGTGAGTCCCAATGCTAGATGATAAGAAATCAAGGCTTGTACTCACTAGTAGAGATCTGATCTTAATAGACCTCCTGTGAGAACTAAAATATTGTGAGTAACTAAGATTTGGGAATGATGTCCTATATAATAGTATATTTTTGTTGTTGTTAGGTGCCGTCGAGTCGGTATCCGACTCATAGTGACCCTCTGTGCAACAGGGGAAACACTATTGTCAGTGCTTCTCTGCTGTTCATAGGGTTTTCAATGGCAGATTGATTTTTGGGAGGGGGTTGCCAGGTCCTTCTCCCAAGCCTACAGCTTCTGATGTTCCCAGGTGGTCTCCCATCCAGGTACTAACCAGGCCCAACCCTGCTTAGCTTCCGAGATCTGATGAGATCGGATGCCACAGGGCTATGGCTGCAGGCAGCAGTATATTAGCAAATAATAATAGCATTTTAAATCTATGTTCTCCCTTATAATCTTCATCTATCACATTAACACAAATATGTTCTTATGTATTGATCTTCTTCCTTTATTTTCCACTAATGATATACTGCACATATTGAAAGACACATAAAAAGGTGCCTCTTGAGTGGTAAATATTCTATACAAAGATATCAGAATGTCTTGCTTCTAATACCTATTTTACACAGTGGTTGAGTTTCCTATGATTTTAAGAAAGTCATTGTGTAATTTTTCAAAACTTTATAGTGTTCATATAATTTCAACAGAATTGACCGTATTGAAGTACTTAGTAATGCCAGCAACAACAAACTAGGGAAAAAGAACAAAACACCTGGAGATTCCACCATGAAAATCAACTTACCATAATGGACAATTTTAAGTTCTTGGCTCCATTCCAGAATATTTTATAATCTATGTGATACTCATAAAATTCATAGTTGTTATCAGTCATCTCTTCATTTGAAAAGATGCTAAGGAAAAAATGACCTTATGGTTATCTTAAATGTTGATGTCACATTTAATTACATAGATAAGAAGTTATATCTGATTTTATGCTTAATATTAAAAATTCTTATCTAAGTAATGGTGATAAGAAAAAATAACATGTTTTTCTAGTTAGCACTGTGAACATTTAATTAAGACCAACTATAAATCCTGTCCTCCCTTACTCACCCCTCAGAAAATAAAGGAAAGGTCTGAAGTCTGTAAAGAGTGGTTAGTTTGACATTAGAGAGAATGGATTATTACATTATTTGGAAATAATAAAATGAGCAAAAATTATGTTCAGAAGAGGGCCAGAGTAGGATGCAGAAACAAAAGAAAGCGTCCCCAGTGACCTGGGATAAAGTATGGTAAGCAATTGGTCATATCTGTGATGGCCCATGAAGTTCAGAAGTCTGACCTCCTGGACTCCTGGAAAGAGAAGGGTTGAATTTCTTTTTTAGGCATACCCTACCTTAGCAGCACAGAATCTTTAATAATGCACACCATTCCTGAAAACAGGGTTTTATCAACTCAGACTAGTCTACGAGGAATCTCTCTGATGGCAGAGAAAATCTAACCCCTTTTCGTCTCCATTAGCATGCCAAACCTGTTATGGGCAGATTGTAGCAGTGCCCTCCTACCTCCTACTTGGAGCTGAAGAAGGGGATGGTGGCAGCACCATGTAACTACATGCATTCAACCTAAAAGAATGTGGTCCTTGTCAACAGTCATCATAAAATATTAAATACTCAAAAGCATTTATTACTAGGCAAATGGGACTTCCTTACCATCCTTGGCACATAGGCATTCAACTAACTACCCTCTTCTGATGGAATCCATTATAGTGTTGATATTCTAGTCATGCTCACGATGCTCAGTATGGTGACAGATATCCATTTCCCCAGACATTTTCCCATCTTGATGGGCAACTACCCACTACTGCCACACCTCTAAGATGAATAAGCTAAAGTATTTAACTGAGACAGCTAATTGAAAAGAGAAATATATGGAGAGGATGAGATTTATTACCAAATCATGTAAATATTTAATTGATTTTTTGACATATGGAAAATAAAATGAATTAAATGTTTCTTAATAATCAAACCTAAGGCATGAAATTGCATGTAAGAGTTTTCTCATTTTTTTTTTTTAAGGAAAGAGCAAGGGTTACCTGAAATGAATAAATAAATAAATAAACAAACAAATATACATAAACATATTTGCTAGCATTTCTATTTTTAACCTCTTAATGTAAGTTAAAGGTATGTATTTTCTCACTTTTTTAATGCCTGTTAATGCTTGTCCTCAAACTCCAAGGACAATAATTTGAGAGTAGACAAGTATTCCTGTCAATCACTGTTTGAATATTAATATACTAAGCTTATTACTATGACTTGATGGCACTTAGCAACAACAAGCTTATTACTAGATGGTATGATTAAAACAACACATTTTAATAACTACCAAAAGCGTAAAGGAGCTGGGATTTAGCTTAGTTGGTAGAGCGCTGCTCTGCAGTCTCTGAGGTCCTGAGTTCAATTCCCAACACCGCAAAAATGGGAGAAGGACCTGGCAATCCACTCCCAAGGCAATCTCGAAATAGCCAACCATTGAAAACCCTATGAGTGTCGCTATGAGTCGGATACCGACTCGATGGCACCTAACAACAACAACAAAAGCATAAAAGTTATGTTCATAAGTCCTCTTATATAAATTTGTTAATTCAACAAAAAGAGAATGTTACAGATAGATGAGTAAAAAAAAAAGAATGAAAGAAAGAAAAAAAAAGGAAAAATACACTTCCAAATTGTCATAGTTTGCTTGCAAAGTATCTGAATTCAAAATAGAAGAGGTGGATTTTTACAATACCATGCAACTAAGATTATTCATATTTGAGAAGACTGGTGCTTTTTGAACAAAATTCTGTCTCAAAAAAATTTTTTTAAAATAGGCTGGGGGTTCAGTGGTAGAGCACTTGCCTAGCACATATGAAGGCCTGAGTTCTCCGCCCAGTACTTTAAGAAAAAAAGAGAGAGTAAAGAAAAAGAAAAAAAGAGTGGTTCTTGAATTGTAGAACTTATAAAAATCATTAGAATATTTGTTTTAAACATTTTAGTTTTAAAGGTCTCTGAAATTCTGTTTAAGTAAGTCTTGGCAGGGACTCAGAAATCAATATTGTAGATAAACACTTTAATGATTTTAATATAGGTATGATTTTAACATATATGTGTTATAGTTAGAAAAACACTGTTCTAACATATCCTTGATTAATTTGTGTGTGTGCATGCACACACATGTGTGCACATAAAACACAGCCCAAGTATTTTAACGTGAATGAAGATGAGACTGCCTTGTTAATTTTAAGTAAATAAAGCCATCTCCTCCTTGTTAACTTTCCCATTTCCTTTTGTCACTGTTGAGGGACAGTAGAGATCTTATTGGTGAGGGCTTTTTCTTGGCCATTGTAACTGATTACAGGTTGAGTGCATTTAGGTTTGGCCTTTTATGTCATCCTAAGAAGTCTCTTCTTGCCCTCTCAGTAGAACCCAGGGCCCTGCTGGAAATGAGCAACTGGAGGAAGAAGGTGGGCGGCTCCCTAGGGCAGAAGCATGGGGGGGGGGGGCAGGGAGGACCAGTTTAGTCAAGCTTCTCTGGCTTGCTATTGGAGAGCTCCAGCATGCAACATTTGTCTAGCAGCTCAGCTCCCATGTCCACCCTTACCCACACAAGACATCCCCAAGAAAACACACTATGCTCGGGCACATGCACACACACACAGGACATAGCAAACATGTGGAAGCAGCCTGTGGGTACAAGAGACTTCTTAGGATGACATAAAAGGCCAAACCTAAATGCACTCAACCTGTAATCAGTTACAATGGCCAAGAAAAAGCCCTCACCAATAAGATCTCTACTGTCCCTCAACAGTGACAAAAGGAAATGGGAAAGTTAACAAGGAGGAGATGGCTTTATTTACTTAAAATTAACAATGCAGTCTCATCTTCATTCACTTTAAAATACTTGGGCTGTGTTTTATGTGCACGCATGTGTGTGCATGCACACACACACAAATTAATCAAGGATATGTTAAAACAGTGTTTTTCTAACTATAACACATGGGTTACCTATATTAAAATCATCTGTCCTAGAAGAAGTACAACCAGAGTGCTCCTTGGAAGCAAAAATGGCCAAACTGCAACTTACATATTTCGGACATGTAGTCAGGAGAGAACAATCCCTGGAGAAGGACATCATGTTTGGAAGAGTGGCAGGTCAACGGAAAAGAGGAAAACCCTCCACCAGATGGATTGACACAGTGTCTGCAACAATGGACTTAAACATAAATAAGATCGTTTGCCTGGCACAGAATCGGCAAGTGTTTCGATCTGCTGTACATAGGGTCGCTATGAGTCAGACTCGAATCGACAGCACCTAACAACAACAACAAGAAGTCTCTATGGGAGAAGGACATGGCAATCCACTTCAGAGGCAATCCCAAAACATTCAGCCATTGAAAACCCTATAAGTGTCACTATGGATCAGATATGACTCGAGGGCACCTAACCTAAAAAGAAGTCTGTAATCTGCAGCCCTACCACTGTGATGTCTGATCCCATCAGATCTCAGAAGTTAAGCAGAGTCAGACCTAGTTAGTACCTGGATGAGTGGCTGTCTGGGAACACCAGGTGCTGTAGGCTTAAAGGAAGGACCTGGCAACCCACTCCTAAAAAACTATCCGGTATTAAAAACCCTATGAACAGCAAAGAAGCACTGACAATAGTGTTTTGCCTGTGGTACATAGGGTCACTATGAGTCAGACACTGACTTGACTTGATGGCATCTAACAACAAGAAAACTCTGATCAAAGGAGTAGTCCTAAGGAGTCATCATTTAGTGTCTAATTAGCCCAGTATCCCAAGTTTGAATCTTTAGAATTAGATTGTTAAGAAGAGAAGAGGAAAACAAAATCAAAATATTAACCAAGTTGATTTTGGAGACCTCCTAGATTCATTTGCTTCTGCAATGGACTGGATATTTGTGTCATCCCAAAATTCATATGGCAGAATGTACTAGAATCCTTATTAAAAAAAAAAAAAAGCTCCAGAAAACTAGTTGTTCCCTTCCTCCATATGAGGATACAGCAACCAGATAGCCATGTCTGAATCAAAAATTAGACCCTCACCAGACCCTGAATCTGCTGGTATCTTGGTGCTCGATTTACCAGACAGACTCCAAGAAGCTTGACATATAAATTTCTGTGGTTTATATACCAGCCAGGCTACGATATTTTGTCATAGCAACCATACCGCCTGACATACTTTCCCTTTTTCCCTACACCTTTGAGTATCAAGAATATGTCAATGACATTAGAGAAGTCTCCATTTTGAAATGAGAGACTGTTCTTTTTTGTTTGCTTTTGTATTGTTACCAGGGAAATTACAAAAATGAAGACTTTTAGTAGTGGAAAAAGATCAAAGATTCCAGAGATAAAAATGTTACTGATCTAAGAAATTAGTAAAGAGAAACCTCAGAACACTGCAGAATCAGGAACCGATACCTGCTCCAGCGGGTGAGAAGGCTGTGCTGTGAGGGCACATGCTGTATCAGCACAATTTGATTAACACCACACAGTCGTGCTGTCAACAACAACAAGAGGAGAGATTGAAGAGAAGAGGTCAGTGAATGAGTAATCCAGTCAGTTTTCAGAGACTTTCAAACAGATGATATTTCTTATGTGAAAATTGGAACACCCCAAGCTGTGGAGAAATGTGTAAGACTTGAGGCCTGGAGTCCAAAGACAAGATGAGGCTCCCTAAAGATGTGTCACACAGACATACAAGGGATCAAATACATGACCACAGCCTCCACAGTGGCATTACCTATGTAGGGAGGAGAGGTTGAGAGTATTTTGGGGAAAATTGATTTTTTTTTTCAGACTCAGAAGCCAATGATATATTTCTTTCCTCAATATAACCAAATTGTTGTTGTTGTTATTAGGTACTGTCGAGTCTGATAGCGACCCTACATACTACAGGTGAAACACTACTGTCAGTGCTTCTCTGCTGTTCATAGGGTTTTCAATGGCAGATTGATTTTGGGAGTGGATTGCCAGGTCCGTCTCCCAAGCCTAGAGTACTTGGTATTCCCAGGTGGCCTCCCATCCAAGTACTAACCAGGCCCAACCCTCCTTAGCTTCTGAGATATGGCAGGATTGGATGCCACAGGGCTATGGCTACAGGGATAACCACATCGGCAAGGCATATTAGAAAACAATGATAAATTCTCAAAAGAGAAAAAAGAAAAGAGAAACTACAATTTAAAAAAAAGTGTTAGCTCTAGGAATACAACCATTTAAGAAACAATCTGGGCTTTTTCTTTGTTTGCTTGTTTAATGCAATAGAGTTGATGGAATGGAGAAAAGGAAATGCTGGAAAGATAAGTGAGACAAAAAATAATGAAAGCAGATCTACCTATTATTATGAAAGAAAAAGAAAAAGAAAGAAAGAAAGAAAGAAAGAAAGAAAGAAAGAAAGAGGAAGAAAAAGAAAAGAATAGAAAAGGGTGATGAAGGCCAACTGTTTTTACGTCACTGATGGAGTAAAATTTAACCAAGTTCTGTAACACTCAAATATTGTTGATGAAACATAACCGTAGGCATTTTGATACTCTGTGGGATTTTAGAATCTTTATAATAGAACATCAAGAAAACACTGAGTGGTTTAAAGTTGAGAAAGGTGTGCGTCAGGGCTGTATACTTTCACCCTATCTCTTCAATTTATACGCTGAGCAAATAATCCAAGAAGCTGGACTTTATGAGGAAGAACGTGGCATCAAGATTGGAGGAAGAATCATTAACAACCTGCGTTATGCAGATGACACCACTTTGCTTGCTGAAAATGAAGAGGATTTAAAACATTTACTGATGAAGATCAAAGATCATAGCCTTCAATATGGGTTACGACTAAACATCAACAAAACAAAAATCCTTACGACTGGGTCAGCACACAACTTCACATTAAATGGAGAAAAGATTGAGGTTGTCCAA
>VMDO01027353.1:0-17122 GCA_007922755.1 Pedetes capensis
TGTAGTAAGTTATTTTAATTCATAGTCATTTAATGCTTACTGTATTCTAGACTTATTATAGACTATTTAAATTATATTTTTACTATATTCTGGTAATGCTAGGATATTAAAACAATTTTCATCCATTTATCCTCTCATTTTTGTAGTTTTTGTCACTTTAAAATACCTAGATGCACTTTAGATCTGTCCACAGAGAGCTTCCAATAGCAAGTGTCTGCAAGCGGTTGTCTCAAGTATTTCTTAACCTCACAAGCTTACCTTGCCTACCCACAAAGGAGCTGAAACGCCTCAGAGTTACCAATTCAACCAATGAGTTTTCCACTATTTCATGGTTTATTTATAACTCTGAAGTATGTTTTACACCAGTGGTCTCCAACCATTTTGTCACCAGGGACCAGTGTTATGGAAGAAATGGAGGGAATGAGGCTCTGATAGGAGGCGGAGTTCAAGCATTAATAGGAGTGATGACAATCACAGTAAATACAGAAGTAAATACACACAGTTCCAATCAGTGGTTGAGGACCACTGTTCTACATTGTTTCTCCCAGTCATCTAAAAGGATTGAGCCTTTACTCTTTGGTTTCAGTAGTTCTAAACTCTATGCCTGGATGTGGCATTCTTGGCATGTATTCTTTCTAGTGTTCACTGAATATCTTGAATATGTTTTTGGCTCTTCTTTCATGTTTTTGAAATTCTCAGGCATTACATCATTAATTAATCTTTAGGAGTGAATATACAATATGGACAGGATTGTTGGTTTGCTATAATGTTTTGTGTGTTTATGATATACACATCTATACACATATATGTGATGTGTTTTATGTTTTGTACATGTTGTGTATGTGATATAAAAATTATCCACTTTGCATTATATATTTTACCTGACATTTCCATATATACTTATATGACAAAAATACTACTTTTTGAGATTGAAGTATATATGAAGTTATTTTATTTCAATATTTTTTCAATAATACATTTTATGAAGCAAATTTTTATAAAGTAAATTGAAGCTCCTTCCCTTAGAAATAGTATTAAAATTAGAGACCAATACCAAAGATTAGGTATAAACTGAATTATCAGTATAAAAGGTAGGTACTTAATAAAATATTTATATAGGATAGCATTACAAAATAAATGGTAATGAATAATGTCCCAGGTCTGAGAACATTAGTATATATATATATACTTTTATGTTCTTAGGTGCTGATGAGTCAGGTCCGATTCATAGCAACCCTATGTACAAGAGAATGAAACACTTCCAAAACTGTGACATGCACTTGATCTTTTTATTTGAGCCCATTATTGAAAACCCTGTGTTTCTTCTCATTTTGAGTCATGGCACATCAGCAAAAAGAGGTCTCATGGGCTTTACTTGAGTCCCATCATTAAAGTTGACTCTATTTTGAGGAGGCCAACTCTTCTCTGGTCATTTCTTGAATGCCTTCCAGCCTAGGGGGCTCATTTCCTGACACTCTATCTGACAATGTTTCTCTGCTATTCATTGGATTTCAATGGCTAATTGTTTCAGGAGTGGGCTGCCGGCTCCTTCTCCTTAGTCTGTCTTAGTCTGGAAGCTCAGCTGAAACCTGTCCTCCATGGGTGGCCCTGCTGGTATCTCAAATACTGGTGCCATAGCCCTCAGCATCATGGCAACATGAAAGCCCCACAGCATGACAAGCTGAGGGACACATAGAATCTATCCCTTCATAAGGCGTCTTAACTTACAAGAAAGAAAAGTACCTGAAGGGCCCTGCTCTGTAGAGTGCAAATCCCAAGCGCTATAGACTCGGTGGTTTAAATAGCAGACATTTGTACTCACAGGGCTGAAGTCTAGGTCATCCAAGATCAAAGTGCTGGCTCATTGGGTTCTTGGTGAGAGCTGGCTTCTTGTCTGCTTTCTGGCTATTTGTTCCCAAGGAAGGGAGCGTGCACTGCCTCTCCCCCCACCCTTTTCTCTCTCCTACTCTCTCTCTCCCCCTTTTTCATAAAGCTACTGATGTCACCTTGAGGGTCCCAGTCTAATGACGCGCTAATGCTGTCCTTTCCCCAGGCACTCTCTCCGAATACTATAACCTTCAGGGTTTAAGGCTAAGCTTATGAATTTTAGGAAAGACACAACTCAGCACATAGCAGAGGCAAAGATGTGTTTTCTTCTCAAGTATTAGAAACTGCCTTGGATATTCTCGAGTATTAAAAATTTAGAAAGATTTACTTCACAAGAAAACTTAAGTGGCCAAGTTTCCACAGTCGAGAATAATCAGAATGATCTTAATTTGCAGTGGGCCTTCATAAATGAACATCTCACCAGGAAACCCTTTTTTAGCTCTCCTGTCCCGATATACAAAATCAGTGCATTTAACATTAAAAAAATTATCTAACAACATCTCCAGGTGACTGCTACAATTAGGAGTAGCTTGTAACAAACTAAGCCCCCAACTCACAATAACTATGAAAGCTAGATGTTTTAAAGAGTAGGCACTGAAAACAAGCAAGGCACCAAGGAAGTGAGGATTTGAGGGACCAATATCTCTGGGAAAAAAAGAAACCATTAAGAGGTGAGCCTACCATTCTGCAGGTAAATATTCCTCTAGCGATTGCCAAATGCTGTGCATATGGAAGACAAGAGCATAAAACCAAGTAGAAAACTCGGATGAAAAAGCTAAACATAGTTTTTATCATCTCATACTCCTAGGGAGAAGACACGTGGAATTCAGGGCTCAATAACAAGGAAGGTCCCTTGTAAACATCACTAGTTCTCAGTTGAGATACTTAAAATGTCTGTGGCTTAGGCATAAACTACTGAGAAGACCATCTGAAAGTGCTTTCTGTGTTTTATTTCTTGCATATGTAAACAGAGGGACTATTAGAGCACCATCAGTCTTATTCATTTGTATGGTACTAACATAGGAGTGATCTTTGAATTTTTATAACAACTGTTAGCATTCAAGTTCTGTTAATACCATCAAGATGAACTCATACTTTATAGCAAATATGTATATGCTGTCTGTCAGTTTGTCACGTTGTAGGGGCAGGTTGCCATGATGCTGAAAGCTATGCCACCAGTATTTCAGACACCAGCGGAGCCACACATGGTGGACAAATTTCAGCTGAGCTTCCTGAGTAAGAGAGACCAGGGAGAGGGACCTGGAGGCCCATTCCCAAAACAACTAGCCATTGAAAACCCTAGGAATAGCAGAGAAGCACTGTCAAATATAGTGCTGGAAAATGGGCCTCCCAGACTGGAAGGCATTCAAGAAAAAACTGGGGAAGAGTTGCCTGCTGAAAGTAGAGATGACCTTAATGATGAGAATGGAGTAAAGCCCAGGACCTCCTTTTGCTGACGTGGCATGATTCAGAATGAGAAGAAACATAATATCAGCAATAATGGGCTCAAACATAAAAGACTGTGCTTAGTTAGCATAGGCTGGGTAGTGCTTCATTCTGCTGTACTTATGATAGGATTTAACTTGACGGCACCTAACATATATATGGTGCTTCCTGGTAACCAAAATACTATGTCTGTTTTTGTTGTTATTGTTGTTAGGTGCTGTCAAGTCGGTATCTGACTCATAGCGACCCTCAAAGGGTTTTCAATGACTGACTTTTGGGATTGCCTTGTGAGTGGATTGCCAGGTCCTTCTCCCATTTTTGTGGTGCTGGGAATTGAACTTGGGACCTCAGAGACTGCAGCACAGCGCTCTACCAATTGAGCTAAATCCCAGCACATTGAAATTATGTCAAAATGCTTCAAATAATTTATCAAACTCTTGTCCAACAAATACTCATGTTGTTGTTGTTGTTGTTGTTAGGTGCTGTCGAGTCAGTATCTGACTCATAGCGACCCTCATAGGGTTTTCAATGGCTGACTGTTTGGGGATTGCCCTGGGAGTGGATTGCCAGGTCCTTCTCCCATTTTTGCAGTACTGGGAATTGAACTCAGGTCCTCAGAGACTGCAACGCAGCGCTCCACCAACTGAGCTAAATCCCAGCCCGATGGCACCCATGTTGGTCATGTTTTTTAATAGATTTCTAAATGTATTTTATATAAATACTTTCAGCAACTATAAAATAATACTTACAAACATGGATTTTTATATCTTTGAGTTAATGAGTACAATAATTTTGTCCTAACTACCTTTCAAACATATATTACAGAAAAAGAAATCCATTAAAGGTGAAATAGTGATTGTTCAGTTCCTTTAACAAAAACTATTTTATATACGAATCACAGTGTACAAATGCTTATTGATGTTGCTGTTAGGAGTTAATTCATAGAGACCCTATGTACAACAGATCAAACACTTCCTGACACTGTGCCATGCCCAGAACTATGTCAGTTCTTCTCTGCTATTCATAGGGTTTTTAATGGCAGATTGTTTTCAGGATTGTTTGCAGAGCTGGCTGCCAAGTCCTTTTCCCATTTTTGTGGTGTTGAGTTCAAACCCAGGTCCTCAGAGTGGGCGAAGCAGCATTCTACTGACTAAGCTAAAGCCCAGCCTCAAATGCTTATTGTGTTGTTGTTAAGTGCCATCAAGTCAGGTCCAACTCATACTGACCCTTATAGAGTTTTCAATGGCTGATTGTTTGGGGTTTGCTTTGGGAGTGGATTGCCACATCCTTCTCCCAAAATGCTTATTGTTGTTGTTGTTAGGTGACCCTATGTACAACAGATGAAACATTATTGTTGGTGCTTCTCTGGAACTTAGTGAAGTAAATATAATAGTAAGAACAATGAGGTGAATGGTTTTGCAAGATTGTGGAATGGTTTGAATGTGGACCATCTCCCACAAGCTTATATGCTTTGCTCCCGACTGGTGGCACTAATTTTTTATTGGGAATTTTAAATGTAAAACTTAATATGATTTGTTCTGACATGCATTTCATTGTGACATTTCCATATATGGGTTTCATTGTACACTGCACAGATAAGTACCCCCTTACTCTCTTGTGCACTTCCTCCCTCCATCCCACCTCCCCACCAAAGACCTCTCTTCCACTTGCATGTCTTTTTGTGGGAAAATTTTTCTATATATCCTTGGATTGCAATTATGTTTAAGGTCAAAACCTTTTCTGTAGTGACCTATCTTTTTATATTGTCAGTAGTATTACATGAATAGTCTAGCCCATTTGTATTATTACCATTCTCTGGTATTGTTGGTATTATAATAATTATTTCCTGAACTACTGAAGTTGGGCTATTTACTTTGAGGTTGGCCTGTCCCTCATTCCTCACTCCCCCTTGTTCCTCCTCTTCCTAATTTCATCTCCCATCATTTCTTCCTTTTGCTAGATCCCTCCCTCCTTCTTTCCGCTCCCAAAATTGTCTCTTCTCCACTAGATTGACTTTAGCTTTTTATTATGTTCCAATTTCTGTATCAGATATTTTTCCTTTTTAATTTTGATTCAGCTCCCACAAATGAGTGAGAATGTGGTATTTCTCTTTTGGGGTTTGTGTCAATTCACTTAAAATAATTTTCTCCAATTCCATCCATTTGGCTGTGAATGACATTCTTGTATTTTTTGATTGCTGAGTACTATTCCCTGTATATATGTACCATAGTTTTTTTTTATCCATTCTTCTGTTGATGGGCACTTTGGTTGATTCTATATCCTTGCTATTGTGAAAAGTGCTGCATTGAACTTTGAAGGTGACACAAACCTGAGGAGGTGGGGCCTTGATGAAGAAGTTGTTTACTGGGGTGCATGTTTGAAGGTTATACTTCGTCTTCTGTCTCCTCCTCTCTCTCTCTCTGCTCTCTGTTTGCTATGGGATGAGTTACCCTCTAACACTGTGAGGCTTTGCTTCACCAAGGGTCCAGAAGCAACAGAGCCCAGGGCCATGGACTGAAACCTGTGAACTTGTGAGCCAAAACAAATCCTTCCTCTCTTAAGTTGTTTATGGCAGGTGTTTTATGACAACCAAAAGTAACTGATACAGATGCATGTTCCCATTTGGTGCCTGTTGGATTTTTGCTGATATAAGCTAGATTTTCCAACCTCCACTTCTATAAATCAACTATGCTCAGACAGTGCAGATTACACAAATCTTAGTATAGATCTCATCATCTTCATAGAGAAAAAGATGGCTGGGCTATTTCCATGGCTCTCTCTTCATAGTTGTATGTACATCAGCAATGTACTTGTTGAATAAAGAAATAAAAATCCTTCACCTGAATTAATGTAATCCAGGAGTAGCTGCAACAATGGCTTAAACATTGAAAAAATCATGTGCGTGGGGAGTGTTTCTTGCTATTGTACATAGGGTCACTTTTAATTGGACCCAACTCGATAGCACCTAACAAGAACAAGGAATATAATATTTGAGGTTCTACTGTTGTAATTCATAGTAAACTCTCTCACACACACATACACACACACATATAATTATGAAATCTTATGGGCCTTAACGTTATATTTCAGTTCCACATTCAATTACTTAATCAGGGATTTTTAATCTTTATTATAAAATAAAAACTATGTAAAAACAAAACTTTCATTGATTTATTATAGCAAGTCACCCTATAAAAGTCATAGTGCAGAGTTGCATGAAAATATTTCTTCTTTTCAAAACAATTATTCTGTGGCTGTGTGTGAAAAGTAGGAGGTACAGTTAAAGCTCAGCCATCTAAAATGGCCATTCGCTGTACCAATTATAGATATGACAAAAAGATTTATTTAGAAATGATGACTCTAATAATCTCTAAACTATAGAGAAAATCTCAGAAATAAAAAAGTCTTTATATCTGTCTTTTGGATTTCTTAGACCATTTAAATGTTTTACTAATTATTTAGAGGTGATTTATTTTAGTTGCTGTCTTTAAGAAAAAAAAGATAAACAATTGAAGTGTTTTTCAAACATATAAATGTAGTAGAAATAAGAAATTGAAGGAGATAGCAAAAACAAATAATTTGGAATCAGCATAAATTTTTGCAAACCTCTAATTAGAAAGATCTTGGCAGAAAGTTCACTATATTTGACATTCAAACAAGCCGTCAATATTTAAAGAGAAGTTCTTTTCCTTGTTTGTGAAATATTGATTTGGAGAGAAAATAAGTTGTTATAAAGAACTCCAGGTACTTCAAGTTCAAATTGGTGCATTTCAAAGCTGTCTGGAGGAACATAGAGATCAGTTGCCCCTATAAAGATTAAAAAGCATAAATACATTAGAAATGAGAAATAATCATTTTGAATGGCAGACTCAAAGTAAATGTACTAAAACTACATTGATATAGGTATCTCTCTGAAGGTAACTAATACTCACATTGTTAATTATCATAGAAAATATATAGGTTTGAACAAAACAAAAATATTCACCTTTTCTTCATTGATAATATTAATAGCATTAACATTTGTGCATTTTTCAACATGTTTTCTATATAAGTAGATGTTATGCAAATAACTATTATTTTTCAACTTAAAACATTACCTAGGCCAGATGTCATTTAAAAAAGGAAAAACCTTGGCTGTTTTTTTTTTTTTAATTTGACCTTAGGGCTCAAGATTCATAGTATTTTTGAAGCAAAGCTTAAAAAAAATCTACAATGATCATTTGAAAGAAACACTTTTTTCTGAACTACTTGAGTAATTTTTTAGGCTTCTAGAATATTCCAAATGATTTAAGTAATGAAGACCTAATTTCTACAAAATCTGTGCACTATTAAAATTCCATACTTTGGTAGTAAGGTTGCTACACCTGTTTGCAATCAGAAGCTTTTCACTTTCCTTTCTAGAAGTTCTTTCTGCCTTCCCTGAAATATGCAAGTTCACCAGGTGTTTAGAATGTTAGTATGGCAGCAGAGTTATGAAATCTTAACGGTGCTTTTTTCCTCCTGTCACTTTGAACTAACTTCATCCGTGCTCTAGCAGACTTGTGGCTAATGCACTTGTTATGTTCAGAGTACACTAAAATATCTTCCATTGACATCAAACATTTCTATCTTTTCCTTAAGCAAAAGGAAGAGTGAAAAGAAGTAATTGAACCTCAGCCACATGTTTTTAATTTTTCTCTTCTTCAAAAACTCCAGTCCATTTACCACAGGGATATTTTCCCCTCACTATCATTGATATACTTTGATTTTCCTTGCTAAAGTTCAACAGAGGTTCTTTAAAAGATGTTAAGAAGCAACAGACAAAAACTTCTGTAGGAATATATCAAGTCCACAAAACCAAAATTAGAGTGAACTTTTAAAAGTGGCCCTAATAAGGAAAGTAGAATCACCTATATGAAAAAGGTTGTTTTTTTTTAAAAAAAGATACAAAATCTCCTTATGTTCTTTAATCAACCAGCTGGAAATTACAATTAGAGATAACAAGTAATGCAGAAAATAATGAACATGATCTACACACTTGTTGCGGTAATAGGAAAGAGATGATACCAAAGTTGATTCAATACCCAAGAGTTAATCTAATTGAAAAGGTTCCTGTGGCCCACAAAGAATCTAGAATTCAAGAAGAGCATCATACCAGTTGATACATATTAGATCAACTGTAGTTAGGTAATTTGGAATATTCATTCATTCATTCATGTATTTATTTATTTTATAAATCTCTATTTTAAATATGCATCATGTAACATATGTGTGAGAGAGGAGATAGAGTAATGGAAGTTCACAGAAAGGAAACTTGAAGAATTCATTAGTACGATCAGGCAGAAACATTTTGAAGATTTTGTGAAGAATTATAGTTTTAAGAGTCAAAGAGTACACGATTTATTACAGACGGTTTTACTGAGTATCTGACAAGATTCAATGCACACTGAGTGTACAAAGGGATCCAAGTAGAAGTCTCCATCCTATCAAGGCACTGTTAATACATTTCAGAAATAAGATAATAATACCTTTAGCAAGCACCAGTAATAGGAGTAAATCTTCCCAATTCAATATTAAATGATATTCTTTCTTGAGAGAAAGGTATTTTTTTTCTTACAGATGAGATCTATGCAAATGACTTGAGTTACAACAATTCTTAATATTATACTAATGGTACCGATCATAATGATTATTATACTAGTCTAATACCAATGATTAATACACACACATCTAAGCATTATGCTGAAACTAACTTAATCCTGACAAAACATTTCTGCTGCAGATATATTTTTTTTGTATTTTAACAAAGCAAATACTGAGACACAGAGTGAAGTAACTTGCTTAAGTAAAAGAGGGAGATACTATTATAAAAAAAGTATTGTATATAATTAGGAGAATGAAGAGAGAGGCTGTGCAGTTGTACATGAAGGGGTAAAAACGTGGAATGGTGATGACTTTACCAGCATAGCATGAGCTACTCCCAGGAAGGAGAGAAAAACTATGCAAAATGGCAGCCAGTGGTGGCCCTAGGGTTCCCACTATGCATTAGTTAAAGTTTGCCTTGTGGTCTAGAAAATCCTCAGGGAGAGAAGACAAATGCAAGGGACGCATGGAGGAGCTTTGAGAGTTCAAGAGACTGTACACAGCCCCATGGCATGTCAGTGGGGCCCAGAGATAACCACAGTCTGTCTGCTGTTTCCACCCATATTCCAGAGACATCTCAGGGCCCATATTCTATCCAAAGCATCAGATCTCACCACGCTGAGGAATAAGCCTGAGAAATAACAAAGCTTTAGATGATAACTGCCCCCGGAAACAAAAATCCACAAGGTGCTCCAGAAAATTACTCTCTTGAAAAGCTCAAACATCAGAAAGTGACTTTGGCCTGAACTGTTCCACCCAAATCCTACTTGGGCACTCACCCATCCCTCACAGAACTCTTCCCACCAAATCACTCCATTAAAAAAACAACAAACAGAAAAGTAAACTCTCTTTTACAAGGCATTTTACTTGTAACTCGCTCCTTCGCAGTTCCTTCTCTTGCCTGGAAGCAATATGAACAAATATTTGGTGCAGACTTTCCTGGGGATTTTTGTTGCAGGGTTAATGAACTCATTCCCTCCCCTCTCTTTCTGAAATATAATCCATTCTTTAAATTTGTGGCTTTTACATGACTAATTTATTACCACAAACATTTCTTATATGATTTGTCTCTTTAGCTCTTTCTTTACTTGCCAATTGGGTTCCTAATATCTTCTTATTTCTTTGTAAAAGTCCTTCATTTTAAAGAATGTTAACAAGACTGGTGATATATTTCAGTAGGAGAGCATTTACCTAATATGCACAAGACCCTGAATTCAATCCCCAATACATACACACACATACACACACACGCACACACACACAAAGTTACCTTTTGATAATACATCCAGCTAAGATATAGTTTTAGTTTATGGCTTGAAAATTTAAAATCCTTTCTTAGGATCTGATATGAGAAGTTATTAATTTAATTTTGTTCCCATTGTCAAATTTTGTCACTTTATTATTTTTCAAATTTTTCTAAAATTTAGAAAGTTCTCTTTCTTTAGTTTTAACGTATACAGTTTATGGTTATTATTATGGGTTTATCAGTTTTTCATCAAACTTTCATATTTTTATTTATAAAAATAATATATAAAACTTAAACAGTTTTATCTCAGACAATAGATAAGTATCCTTAGCTAAATGTTCAGTTTTCCCAGTACCATTATCCTAATGGTTCTCAAACACTACTGTTACTAGATGCAACTACAGTTAAATATGACGTTTATTTTCTTGCATGTCCTACAAGATAAATACGTGGCACACAAAGTTATGTTTTTCAAGTTCACTTACCGTAAATGAACATATATCTTACATATTATTTTTTCATTTCCTCTCTTAATAACCACAATCATTTGGAGTTCAGTTTCAGGTCAGTACAGTACTGTTATGAGCCTCATGATGAGGTTTCATCCAACAATAGACCACTTATATGATGGTTGTTGTTGTTGTTAGGTACCATCAAGTTGGGTCCAACTCATAGCGACCTATGTACAACAGAGCAAAACACTCCCAGACATTGTCCCTTGCCAGGCACTATGTCAGTGTTTCTCTGCTATTCATAGGGTTTTCAATAGCTGATTGTTTCAGGAGTGGGTTGCCAGTTCCTTTTCCCAAGTCTACAGCACCTGGTGCTCCTAGGTGGTCTCCTGTCCAAGAACTAACCAGGTGCAACTCTGCTTAGCTTCTAAGATCTGACACGCTGGGATGACAGGGTGGTACAGCTATAGACTATATGATGGTAAACCCATAAATTTGTGATGGAATTGGAGCAAGAGCATAGAGCTCAAGGACAGGTAGAAGAAAAAACTACGATAGAAAAAGAAGAGCCCTTCCCCCAAAGAATATACCCACAATGAAGGGTTTAGCAGAAGCTTTTGTAGACCACAACAAGCTGCTTAAAAATTTGAAAATATGGATCACAAGCAACAGAGGGGTTGAAATGTTCATGATGTATCATCTGCTTACAAGCAAATGTATGATAAAAAATATGGAAAACCCCCTTAGCACCTTTCTGAAAAGTGTGAGAGGTCCTTACAAAGAGCCTTGGAAATCTCTTTCAAGAGGGATTCCTGAAGAAGGGAGGTGTTGTCAGCACAAGAGGTGACAGACAGCTCCGTGCTTGTTAGGGCCCTTGAAGACCTTCCATTGGGAAGAGATGTGGAGGTGGAGATAGTGATATTTATGATCCTGGTCCCTGTGCTGGCCTGGGTTATGTGTGTGTGTGTGTGTTTAATCAAAATGTTTAAGAAATTTTAAAAATTATTAGAAAAACTTATAGTATAAGGTTATAAAGAAAGAATTTTTTAAAAGCAGTACAATGCTTGTGTTTTAAGCTAAGTGTTATTATCAGGGTCAAAAAGATAAAAATAAATGAAAAACTTTTAAGTAGTTATAGCAGGCTAAGTTTAATTTATTACCATACTCATGGGGCTAGGTTTACTTCAGTTGGTAGAGTGCGGCTCCACAGTTTCTGAGGACCCGAGTTCGATCCCCAGCACCTCAAAAATGGGAGAAGGACATGGCAGTCCACTCCCAAAACAATCCCCAAATAATCAACCATTGAAAACCCTGGGGGGGGGGCCTGTGAGTCAGACCTGACTCACCAGCATCTAACAAGTATATCAAGGTATATGAAGTCTATGGCAGTGTATGGAATTGTGCTAGACCTTCACACTGACTCACTTCTCACCCACTCACCCAGAGCAACATCCAGTCCCACAAGTTCTATTCATGATACAGTGCTTTATACACTTGTGCCTTTGGAAAAATCTTTTACATGTATTCTTACTGTAACTTTGTATGCTTAGATATATTTTGTTATACAAATACTTGCCACTATGTTATGGTCCACAGTATCAATTAGAGCAACATGCTATGCAGATTTGCCACCAAGAAACAATACACTATAGCACATAGTCTACTTGTGTAGTAGGCAATACTTCTAGGCTTGTTAAAGTTTACTCTGTAATGTCCACACAACAAAATCACCTAATGGCACCTTTCTCAGAATAGATATCGCTTTCATTAAGTGACATATGACTATGTACAGAGATTTACCTTGTTTTTTGGTCTTCTAAAATTGTACAGATGCACTACAACTTATTTAACCCAACACTGATGATGTCAGCATACCAGTTGTTTCTTCACAATTATTTTCACATATATTTAGAATTAAAATTATGTTCTAAATATTTTTATAGAGTATACATTTCATGGGATAAATATCTTGAAATGGAATTGCTAGGTCAACCTATTTGAACATATTAAATAAATTTACTAGACACTGCTAACTCATTCACTAAAAAGGCTGCTTCAGTTATAATATTATTAAACAATGTAGAAGTATATCTATTTCTTGTGATTAACATTTAGTGTTTGAATGAAAAAATTGATATCTCAGTGTTGCTTTAAGTTTCCTTGAATAATTACATTAGGTCATACTTGTATAAATGTATTGGCCTATATTATATTTTTTTCTGAGAGTAGGCTGTTTATCTTTTTAAATTTTGTATTCATTTCTAGACGACCTTTCAACATTAAATATAATAGCATTTACAATACAGAATTATTTATGTATCTCTTAACTTTTCAGTAATTGTGGGCATTCATATTCACTTAGAAAGCATTTTCAACCCCCAAACTAGTTTTTCTAAATTTTACTCTTCTGATCAAATATGTTTGTATATATTCTCTTAGTATCTGTAAACATCTATGTATCCTAAACCATACAGACAATTCTAAATATGTTCGACTTAATTTATCTAGCATTTTCTATGTGCTTTGAATAACTGGCAGAACATTTACTAACTTATAATTTTTCTTCTGATTTGTAATCCTACACTTTTCATTAAATAAATTTTTGTAGTGGAATCCCATTGTAGAATTCTACTCTAGGTTTCTTTGTTTATTTCTGGTAGTCACTAGTTCTTTTAATTCTTATGGTCCTCCAGATATCTCATTCATTGATTTTTTAAAAATATTTAGGACATTTACCTTCATTTACTATTTAAAATATAATTATCTTCACACAAGTTCCTATTGCGGAATTGTTTGAGATACTTTGAATATATTGGTTTATTTAGGTAAACTGGTATCTTTAGAATGTTCAGTCTTTTATCTAGAATTTTGAAATGGCTCTACATCTTTTAGATCTCTTAGGGCCTTTGGTAAGCGTTACTATTTTCACCTTATAAACCTTTCGTACTTTTGATATTTTTATTTTAAATATCTTGTGTATTTTTAATGACCAGAGTCAGAAATATTCTTTCTTTCCCCTTCCTTCTTTCCTTCCTTTCAGCCCTCCTTCCTTCCTTCTTTTTGAAACAAGTTTTCACTGTGATACCCAGGCTGGCCTGGAATTCACTATGTAGCCTAGGCTGGCCTTGAACTCATGATCCCCCTGCCTCAGAATCCCGAGTGCTGGGATTAAAGATGTGCACCACCATGTCAGACATATATTTTCTATTCTTACATAATTTTAAATTATTCAATAGTGACATATAGAAATGTCACAATTTGTGGATAATGGCCATTTTTTATCTTAGTGAAGCATGTTTTAAAATCGCCAACCAAACATGAATGCCAACATTATTAATTAAATAATTTTTATTTCCCAATTAACTTCACGCCTACATTATCATGTGTGCTAATACTGTTAATTCCTGACTCATAAGTTATTCTTTTTTTATGGTATCCTTAGAAGCTGCTGTGGGACTATGGCCCCTTCATTTTATTTTTGTATGTTTGATTTTTAAGAAGAATTTTTTATTGGAAATTTTTAATGTACACCTTAATGTGATTCCTTCTGACATGCTTTTCATTGTGACATTTCCATATATGCATTTTGTTGTACATTATTCATATAGGTTCCTCCTTACCCTCTTGTGCGCTTCCTCCCCCCATTCCCCCACTTCAAAGACTTCTCTTCCATTTACTTGTCTTTTTATGGCAATATTCTCCTATATATCCTTGGGTTCTAGATCTGTTTAAGATAGAAACTTTTCCTGCAGTGAACTTTCTTTTTACCTTGTCAAAACTATTACATGCACTTTCTAGACCATCTAGAATAATACCATTCTTAGCTTTTTTTCTTTTATTATGATCCGATCTTTGTATAGGATGTTTTCCTTCTTATAATTTTGGTCAGCTCCGACATATGAGTGAGAACATGTGGTATTTCTCTTTCTGAGCTTATGTTCATTCACTTAAAATAATTTTCTCCAATTCCATCCATTTTGCTATGAATGGCCTTATTTCATTTTTTTTTTTTGATTCCTGAGTAGTATTCCACTGTGTATATGTACCATAGTTTTTTTTTAATCCATTCTTCTGTTGAAAGGCGCCTTAGTTGATCCAATACCCTTGCTGTTGTGAAAAGCGCTGCATTGAACTTGGAGATGCACGTGTCTCTGTGGTATGATGACCCATCTCCCTTTGGGTAAATTCCCAATAGTGTTATAGCTGGTCATACGGTAGATCTATTTTTAGTTTTTTAAGATACCTTCACATTGGTTTCCACAGAGGTTGGACCGATTTACAGCTATACCAACAATGTAAGAGTGTTCCCTTTTCTCTGCAACCTCACCAGCATTTGTTGTTGTTTGTTTTATTGATCTTGGCCATTCTTACTGGTGTAAGGTGAAATCTCAGAGTTGTTTTAATTTGCATTTCCCTAATGGCTAGGTATATTGATCATTTTTTCATGTGTTTCATGGCTTTATGTACCTCTTCATTTGAGAACTGTCTATTCAGTTCCTTTGCCCATTTGTGTATTGGGTTATTTGTTTTCTTGATAATTTTTTTCTTGAGTTCTTTATAAATCCTGGTAATTAGACCTTTGTCTGATGCAAAGAAGATTTTTTCCTATTCAGTGGGGGTTTCCTTGACTCTGTAAATTGTTTCTTTTGTTGTAGAGAAGCTTTTTAGTTTCATGTAATCCCATTTATCTATTCTTGTTGCAATTTCTTGAGCAATTGGAGTCCTATTAAGGAAATACTTTCCTAAGCCTATATGATGGAGTGTATTGTCTATCTTGAAGATGATATGATTCTATACCTGAAAGACCCCAAAACCTCAACCAGAAAACTGCTAAGACTAATCAACTCCTTCAGCAAAGTGGCAGGATATAAAATCAACACACATAAATCAATAGCTTTTTTTACACCAACTGCAAACAAGAAGAGAAGGAAATTTCAGAAACCTACATTTCATGATAGCCCACCAGAAAATCAAATACCTTGGAATCAATCTAACCAAAGACCCTTCAGATGTCTACAAGGAAATTTTCAAAACATTAAAGAAAGAAATAGCAGAGGACACTGAAAAATGGAAAGACCTTCCCTGCTCCTGGATAGGGAAAATTAATATAGTAAAAATGGTTATCCTACCAAAAGCAATTTATAGATTTAATGCAATCCCTTTTAAAACTTCACTGACTGACTTTACAGAAATAGAAAAAAATGATCCAAAAATTCATATGGAACCACAAAAGACCACGTATAGCCAAAACACTCTTAAGCTGCAAAATTAATGCAGGTGGAATCATAATCCCTGACTTCAAGCTATACTATAGGGCAGTGGTAGCAAAAACAGCTTGTTACTGGCACAGAAATAGGGAAATGTGGAACAGAATAAAAGACCCAGAAATACCTCAACACACCTATAGCTACTTTATTTTCAACAAAGGAGCAAAGCAAGTAAACTGGAAAAGGGATAGCCTCTTCAACAAATGGTGCTGGGAAACATGGTCATCCACATGCAGAAAAATGAAAACTGACCAGCATCTCTCAATATGCATGAGAGTTAACTCAAAATGGATAAAAGATCTCAACATAAAACCAAAGATTTTTAAGAAGAATTTAAGATCATTTTTCCAAATCTCTAAAATAAAATTTTTAAAAATATATGATTCAGTTTGTAATTGCATTATTTTTTAAGAACATATAAGGGAAATGTTCAAAATTTCTGTTCTATAATATGCTAAATGGGCTGGGATTTAGCTCAGTGGGTAGAACACTGCGCTGCAGTCTCTGAGTTCCCGAGTTCAATTCCCAGCACCGCAAAAATGGGAGAAGG
Source organism: Pedetes capensis (assembly GCA_007922755.1). NCBI lineage: Eukaryota > Metazoa > Chordata > Mammalia > Rodentia > Pedetidae > Pedetes > Pedetes capensis. Next base: position 16,471 of record VMDO01027353.1, read on the forward strand.
GCCTGGCAATCCACTCCCAAGGCAATCCCGAAGCACTCAGCCATTGAAAACCCTATGAGGGTCACTATGAGTTGGATACCAACTCGACGGCACCTAACAACAACAACAACAATATGCTAAATATCTCATTTTGTTCTTTTTAATATAGTTGTTTTCTTCATCTATGATTCATACTTTTATTCTAAACTTACTTCTGCTGGCACACAGACATCTGCCTGTAATCCCAGAGACTCAGGAGGGGAAGTCAGGAGGATCACAAGTTTAAGGCCAGAGGAAGCCTACATAACTTAGGAAGACCTTATCTCAAAATAAAAAAATTAGAAAGGGATTGGGGTACAGCTCAGTGGTAGGGTGCTTACAACATATGTGCAAGACCCTGAGTTAAAGTGGTCAAGATGGCAAAAGAAAAAAAGAAGCTTACTCCAGTTATTTTACAGCTATATTTGCTATTGCAAAGGAGGAGGCTGCTCCTGTATTTGTAACTAAACTTTTCATCAGCTAAAAAAGTATTGATTTTCATGCCCATTTTTCTTGTACCTACCTATTAAACTAAATTTTCTTTTAAATTAAACTTTTTTAAAATCAAAAACTTTTTAATTTGACTTCTAAAACTCATGTACAATATTATGCCTTATAAAGGTGAAGGAACTTC
>VMDO01027354.1:0-25337 GCA_007922755.1 Pedetes capensis
ATCCCCAGAATGGCAAAAATAGGAGAAGGACACCACAGGCCATCCTAAAACAGTCCCTAAATAATCAACCATCAAAAACCCAATGAGGATTGCTATGCGTCAGACCCAACTCAATGGCATCTGACAACTGACATGTATATCTCTGTCTGTCTAGCTGTCCATCCATTTATCTGTATTGATACATGTAAAAATTTCAAAAATTTCAAAAAAGTCTTTAAGTAGGCTTTCCAGCATGATTGTGAATTAGAATTGTGAATTAGATTATATTTCCTGCTTTTTAAGCCTTTACTTCTTCATTCTGTAATTACTTGTTGTTAGGTGCCATCCAGTTGGGTCTGACTCATAGTGACCTTGTGTACAGCAGAATGAAACACTCCTGGATTCTGTGCCAGGCACACTTGGAGATGTTTATTTTCTTACACAGATAACTGGAAAATCTTTTTCTGTTATCTCCTAGAAATTGAATATCTATTAATAAAGATCCTATTTAAAATCTACTTGCTATGTATATAATAAATTTGTAACAATTTGCTCCTCATTACATCTTTAAATAATGTAAAGCACTTCCAGGTATTTATTTCTTAAGCAGATTTCAAATGGAAGGGTAAATTGGGAAAGCCAATTGGGATATTGTTATTTAAAACGATTTTAAGAGGCCCAGCACTGTGGCTCTTGCCTGTAATCCCAGCAACCTGGGAAGCCAGGCAGGAGGATAACCAGTTCAACACTGTAGGCAGCCTGGGTAATTTAGGGAGATCCTGTCTCAAAGTAAAAAGTAAAGAAAGGACTGAGAATGCAGCTTAGTGGTAAAGCAATTGAAAAAGCATGCATGAGGCCCTGGGTTCAACCCCTCAGGACAAGGGAAAAAAACAAACAAAAAACAAACAAAAAACATTTTAAAGCGGGCACCACGGGCATGCCTATAATCCCAGTGACTTGGGGGGCTAAAGCAAGAGGATTGTGAGCTGAAGGTGAGGGGTGGCCTGCACAATTTAGGGAGACCCTGCCTCAATATAAAAAATAAAAAAGGGGCTGGGGGTGAAACTCAGTGGTATAGCACTTGCCTAGCATGTGTAAGGCCCTTGGTTCAACCCCTCAGGGCTGCAACAAAACAAAACAAAACATTTTACTTAGCCATAAAATTTAAATGTTTTAACTTTTGAGTCCAAGATGGTGATTCATCTTGTGCTGCTTTAGCAGATTTTTGTTGGAAGAACTCAAATGGTAGAATGCAAAAAAATTATTTTACCCTTGTAAGATAAAATAAATATTTCATTTACAGTGTCATGTTGAAGAGCTTTTTGGAGGAAACAGTAAAGCTAAGAACAGAGGGAGGGTACATCAGCTTGCCAATTGCCAGCCAGCACATTTGAGGGAAAATTCCTTAGAAGGTTGGTCAGAGATCCTGCCCCTCCATATATTTCTACAAATATATTCAGGTGGACAGTGGGGCTGGAGACAAGAATAGGAATGGTGATATCACTAGGTAACATTCATCTTTCTTAGCCTGGGTGGAGTTACAGCAGGAGGGAGCCAGCTCTCCAGAGCAGATCCTGTATGCTGCAGATGCAGGGTCAGGGGTGGTGATGCCCCATTCACAAATTCAACAGTGATCTACATGATCTAATAGTCTAGACCAACACTGTCCAGTGCAGCTGTCTATGATAAGGGAAATATCGTGCTATCCCAATAAGATAGCTACTAGTCACAAGGGCTTTTGAGCATTCACAATGTAGGTAGGGACCCAGTAAGTATTTAAAGCTTGAAAAAGGACTTTCTTCTTTTGTGTATTTTTATCTTAGGGAGTTAATCAGACAAATGCACAAAGCTGTTCATTCCATTACTTATCATATTAAAAAAAATATATATAGGACTGGAGGTGTAGTTCAGTAGTAGAGTGACTGCTTAGCATGCTCAAGGCCCTGGGTTCTATCCCCGGTACCACAAAAACAAATAAAAAGCTCTCAAACATATGTCATATTGATATAACATAAATGTACTATTTAAAGCAGTCTAGTTTATACTGCTGTTGTTGTTAGGTGCTGTTGAGTTGAGTCTGACTCATAGCAACCCTATGTACAGCAGATTGAAACACTTCCCTACTCTGTGGCAGGCACATGATCTTATTTATGTTTAAGCCCATTGTTGCAGACACTGTGTCAATCCATCTGGTAGTGGGTTTTCCTTTTTCTCGTTGACCTGCCACTCTCTCAAACATGATGTCTTTCTCCAGGAATTGGTCTTTTTCACTACATGTCTGAAATATGTAAGATGCAGTCTGGCAATCCTTGCTTCCAAGGAACACTCTGGTTGCATTTCTTCTAGGACAGATCTGTTGTTTTTTTTGGTAGTCCAAGGTATATTCAATAGACATCTCCAGCACCATAATTCAAAAGCATTAATTCTTTTCCTGTCCCCCTTGTTCAGTGTCCAGCTTTCACAACCATATGATGTGACTGAAAATACCATGGCATGAGTCAGGTGCACCTTCTTCAATGTGATATTTTTAATTTTCAATACTCTAAAGAGATCTTTTGCTACAGCTTTTTCCAAAGCAATGCATCTTTTGATTTCTTGACTGCTGCTTCTGCGGGTGTTGATTATAGAGCCAAGCAAAGCAAAATCTTGGACAACCTCAATCTTTTCCCCATTTATTGTGAAGTTGCATACTAGGCAGTCATTAAAACTGTTGATGAAGGGAGATGACAGGAAACTTATTTGTAGCATGTTAAATGAAAAAAGATACATATGATCTGGAATTAGGCTGTTGATGTAACTCAGTGGTAGAGGCTTGCCTAGCATGTGTAAGTCTCTGGGGTCAATCCCTAGCACTGAAAAAATAAAAAATAATAAATAAATAAAATAAAAATTAATATCCTTGTTCTGACTTTGTATAAAATACTTAACCTCTTAGCCTCCTCAGTTTTTCCATTGTAAAAGAGAGACTTAGCTAGGGCTATAGCTCAGTGGTAGAGCACTTGCCTAGTATGTGTAGACCTTGGGTTCAAATCCTCAGTGCTGGAATTAAAAAAGGTGGAGAGGCTTGAAAATAGTGGCTCTGGCTGGAACTGCCATCTTCCTTTTAGTAATTCACCAAAATGACAAAGGGAAAGATGAGAGACACCTACTATATGTTCTTTTAGGCCTTTTAGAAAACATGGAGTTGTTCCTTTGGCCACATGCACATTAGTGTATGAGAAAGATAATGGTGTATTCACCATGGGACAAGTACTGTTCAAAAAGGAGTGCCCCACGAATGTCACAATGGCAGAACTGGAAGAGTCCATCTACACTGATGTCATATATGTGATTGGCATTGTAATAAACAAGGGCAAGATTCTTGCCAAGAGAATTAATGTATAATATTGAGCCTGTTAAGGACTGTAAGAACCAGAATAGCTTCCTGCAACACATGAAGGAAAATGATCAGAAAAAAAAAAGAAACCAAAGCAAGGTTACCTGAGTTTAACTTCAGCCTGCTCCCCTGAGAGAAACACATCTCATGAGAACCAGCAAAAAGGAGCCTGGGCTGCTGGAACCTATACCCTATGAATTCATGGTGTAAAGGGTATTAAAAAAACCCCATAAAGACCTCTGGGGTGCCGCAAAAACAAACAAACAAAAATCCCAAAAGCCATGTACCCGTGTCTTTGGGTTGTTTAATGATTAAATGAAATAATATGTGTGTTGTTTAGCACAGTTCCTGTATTATCTGATGATAAAATGTAATAAGTAGCAGTTCTTTTGTGGTCCTGATGATTGTTGTTATGGTAATTTGTATGTGTGCATATGAAAAAGTGTAGGAGATATATATCAAAATATTAACAAATTGTCTTTGGTTAGATTTTAGGTGATTTATATTTTCTTTGTGCTTTTCTATGTTTCTGATTCTGGTCTTACATTTGAAGATATATTATTTTTATAATTTAAAAATGTTTAAAACTTTCTGTGTGCCTAAGTCATTAACATAAGGAATTACCAGTTAAGCAAAAAATGACTCATGGTAAGTGAATGAAAGATTTATGACCTCTAATATAAATTTCATAGCTCCATTTAGAATTACACCACCATTTTTGTGGCTACAGGAAATCTGTAAAGTTAAGGCCAATGGGAATATAGTAGTATGATTGAAACACATTCCTACATGTAGAATTAGATTTCTAATCACTTTTACATCTGGGAAGACAACTTAGTATACACTGAGTTATGTCTTAACTTGCATCCTTCACAGTCTGGGCAAAGACAGTACATTTATTGCTATTTGGAAATGGTTCTGTTTTGTGAGTGCTTATTTCTATGGTTTGGGCCTGCAGCTGTAGCCCTGTGGCATCTGATCCCGTCAGATCTCAGAAGCTAAGCAGGGTCAGGCTGGTTAGTACTTGGATGGGAGACCTCCAGGGAACACCAGAAGCTGTAGGCTTGGGAGAAGGACCTGGCAACTCCCTCCCCAAAATCAATCGGCCATTGAAAACCCTATGAATAGCAGAGAAGCACTGACAATAGTGTTTCACCTGTTGTACAGAGGGTCGCTATGCGTCGGATACCGACTCGATGGCACCTAACAACAACAGTTCTATGGTTTAAATTCAGAAGCTCTAATGGTGATTTGAGTTATTGGCAAAGCTGTGGACATCTAGTTAGGGTATTACTTTGGTGGCTTGTTATGAGTTTTGTATTTCTAAAATTTTTGGCAGCAGTATTTTATATTTTACTTTGCTTTGAGTCCATTTTATTGTGTCAAGCTCATTTCAGACTCTGAAGAATAATAAGATGAATTATAGGTATGGTGGTGCATGCCTGTAATCCAGCTCTCAGGAGGAAGAGGCAGGAAGATCATGGGTTCAGGGCCAGCCTGGGCTACATAGGAGTTCCAGGCCAGCCTGAGCTTCATGTTGTTATTGTTAGGTGCTGTCAAGTCGAGTCCGATTCATAGCAACTCTGTGTACAGCAGATCGAAACACTTCCTTATTCTGTGCCAGGCACACGATCTTATTTATGTTTAAGCCCATTGTTGCAGACACTGTGTCATTCCATCTGGTGGAGGGTTTTCCTTTTTTTTGTTGACCTGCCACTCTCCCAAACATGATGTCTTTCTCCAGGGATTGGTCTCTCCTGACTATATGTCTGAAATATGTAAGATGAAGTCTAGCCATCCTTGCTTCCAAGGAGCACTCTGGTTGCACTTCTACTAGAACAGGTCTGTTGGTTCTTTTGGCAGTCCATGATATATTCAATAGTCGTCTCCAGCACCATAGCGAGACCCATTCTTAAAGCACTCTGCCACCAAAAAAGGGTTCTTGTCCTTACGTGGTAGTTCAGTCAGGAAGAAAAGTAATCAATCAGAAGTTTCAGATGTTACAAGTGTATGATAAAAGTAATTGGGAACTGTGGGGTACCAGTGAAGGCACGGGCAATTGTTTGGAGAGAGGGTGAGTGGCTTGAGCTGAGGCACAAAGGTGAGTATTTGCAGGTTGAGGTAAAAACCTTTCTGGTAGAGAGGTAGCTGTAATGTGAGACAATGTGGTGCACTGAGCAGCAAGCCCTAGGTTAGTCAGTGAGAATGCTAGTGAATCAGGTCAAGGAGATTCAGAGTTGATATTTCAGAAGTATTATTAGGTTAAGAGAAACTGCTGACAAACAGTACCATTATTTTTGTTTGGTCAGATCTTTTAAAAAGTGCTTATTCGATAGAGTCCATAGATTTAGAGCAGATGTTCTTTAACTATATGTGGTTATGGGAGATCATAGCTTGGTTTTGTTTTTTAGTTATGTGATCTTACCACATATCAGGTGTGTGCCACATTGCCTGGCTTACAAGGGGCATCTTTAAAGAGTTTGTGAGTTTAAGGCAGACACGGTGCCACACACTATAATTCCAGTTACTTGGGAGGCAGAGGCAGGAGGATTGTGAGTTTGAGGCCAGAGGCTGCTGCCTGTGTAACATGGCTAAATCTTGTCTTAAAAAGAAAAAATAAAAAAGGGGCTAGGGGTGCAGCTTAGTGGTAGAGCACTTGGAAAGTACGTGCAAGGCCCTGGGTTCAACCCACCAGTACTTGGGGGAAAATAAACAACTTTTTAAGTTTAGAAGTAAAGAAAAGGAGGAAATTGGGAAAGATACAGTGGTTTAGTAGCTATTTTGCCATACTCACTTGCTTGTTCTGTATCATAATCTTGTGTTGCTTGATTTTTTTTCCTGCTTAAAAAAGAAAAAAGTTAAATATTCAACCAATTAAGATACTTATTTGGGCTAAAATTTGCAAATAATTTTGGAAGAGTGATATGTGAAATTTAAGTAGATGTTTACTCTTTTTCTGTAGATTCTTCTGCCTCCATATTGAAAAAAATGTTGAAGTCTCTCCTGTCATAATAAAGCAAAACAATACAATATCACTTCTCTGAGCCCTTAATATAGTTACATTCATACCAGGTGGTTTCTCTTCATCATTAACCACTAAGGGCAACTTAGCTTTTATTGCAGTCTTTGTTTCTGCTTTCAATTTAGTTCAAAAAATATTAGCATGCCCACACATGGCTGGCCATGTTAGTGCAATAAATACGAACAAGACAGACATGATATCTATCTTCATGGAATTTAAAGTTTCAAGGGTGAGAACCATTCTTTCTTAAGTTCTCTAAATACCTCTAGTAGAGTTTGACAAGTCTAGTAGGCATATCTCTTAGTACTTAAAATCATCTGTTCTCCTTTTTGGGAGGAAGGATACTTTTCTTGGTTTTCATAAGAATATCTCTCTTGGGAGAAGGGGGCTTCTACTTCTCTTAGCAAACATTCTCAGTCTGTGTGATCTTTCTCTTACAAGTCTCTTTATCAGACACTTCAAAGTTTTTATTTTCCCAAAGAGCTTCCTTCTAATTGCACTTCTTATCTTCTCAGGTGAAATTCTTCTTGAGCAATCTCTTCTCTGTGTTCATCAATCCCAAGTTCATTATCTCCAGTAAGGCACTCTTTCCTGAGCTCCAAATCCAGATAGTTGACCACAGTGGTATAGCTGCAGGCAGATAATCCCCATAGGAATTTGGAAAAGTGAGAGACGATTAACAATAAAGGCTTTAATAAATGGAAAAGAACAAAGGAAGTATAAAGCAAGGAAGGATTGGTAGGGTTGGTTGGATAAAAGGGTGGAAAAGGTAATCTAAAATAAGTAGCAGATTCATGACTTTGGAAGTAGTGAATGTTAAAAAGACAAACACATTTCTTATGGATACTCTTAACTGCAATACATGGTTTGGTTGCCATGTTAGTAAAAACCAAGTCTTTTCACTCCCTGTAGTCTTTTAATTTTACTGACTTTATTGACTGAACTGTGTTCCTAATCCTGGCTAGTCATTTTGAAGTTATTTTCCCTGATCAAACTTGATGGGGCAATAGATTGTGTTGGTAACCCAAACACATCCCTTGACACACAAAAATCACAACTTATAACACTTTCCTGCCAGGTGTGGCGGTGTATACCTGTTGTCCCAGCTGGTCAGGAGGCTGGGGCAGAAGGATCATTTGAGCCCAGGAGTTCAAGACTACCCTGGGCAACATAGTGAGACTCTGTCTCCAAATAAATAACCTAATGAATAAATAATTACATAAGTAAAAATACATGCCCTGAATATCTTTTGCATGTGTATTTGAGCACGGAGGCTTTCTGTCAATATTCTGGAACTTTCAGATATTTTAGTATTTTTAAAATCTCTTATTTTGGTAACCTCTATAAACTTTATTTGAAATCTTATGAATTCCAAAGTCATTAATGTGTATGAGCCATTCCAAATGTATGTGCATAGGTTCATTTTTAAGAATTTATTCAAGTCTTAATGTTGTATAGCTGTCTGTATTATTTAGCTTTTGCATTGTTCTGACCAAAATACCTCACAGAGACAACTTAGGAACAACAATTGTGTTTTGGTTCACAATTTCAGAGGGTATTGGTCCATATCAGTCGGGAAGGCATGGCCAAGAAATTGGTGGCAGGAGTGGATGGTAGATGACAGCTCTTCACACCCTGGCAGGCCAGGGACAAAGAGAGCCACCTGGAGCCAGGGACCCAGGTGATACCTCTGAAGGCCCTATTTCAGTAACCTACTTCTACCACCTGGGTTCCCCCCTCAAAGTTTCACAGCCTCCCAAAGTAGCACCACCAGTTAGGGACAAAACGTTCAATCATGAGCCTGAGGGGCCATTTTGTATTCAAACCACAACACTATCTTTTTACTTTTCTCTCTGAATTTTCAGAAAAGGTATTTTTTTCTTCATTACTATTTTGATAAATAGTATTTTTTTTTTCAAATTGGCTATACTAAGAATTGACATAAATCTGACATAAAATGATTCTTGGTTTTAAAGTGGAAATTAAGATTTTTTTCTGCACACCTTATTCAAAATACTATCAACATATTGGGGCTGGGATTTAGCTCAGTTGGTAGAGCACTGCGCTGCAGTCTCTGAGGTCCCGAGTTCAATTCCCAGCACCACAAAAATGGGAGAAGGACCTGGCAATCCACTCCCAAGGCAATCCCGAAACAGTCAGCCATTGAAAACCCTATGAGGGTCGCTATGAGTTGGATACCGACTTGAGGGCACCTAACAACAACAACATCAACATATTATCTTGGTTTTCAAATTTTTAATGCTGTTTGAGTCTACTTGTTTGCTCTTGCTCTGGCTGTTTCTCTTGCTCACCAACCTATGATGAACACTAGTGTTTTCAATTGTTTTTTATTCTAGTCTAGTTCATGTTACTTTACTTGGGGGGAACATGCTGGTTGCAGCTCACATAAAATAATTTCATTATCCACTAATAGGTCATAAGCTGTAGTTTGAAAAACAGCACCTTACAGTATATTTTTACAAAAAATGCCTTTTAAAAATGAAGAAGAGTATAAGATAGCAAACCCAACTTATGTATAACTTATTCCTCCAGATAACTCCTTTGACATTTCAAAAATATATGCATGGTAAAAATTCAAACAATATAACAATTGCTGTATTGTTATGTTCAAGCAATATTGAAGGATGTAAATGAAAAGGTTAAACCTCTTCCTTCTTCAGTAGCTGGCCCTTCTGCACAAATGTAGCTAGTAGAAATGGCTTTTTATGGCCATATGGAAGTTTTTATGCATGTTTGTTTTTGTTAGGTGCCGGTAAGTTGGGCCACCTCATAGTGACCCTGTGTACAACAGAATGAAACACTCCCTGACACTGTGCCATGCCCTGTACTATGTCAGCGCTTCACTGATATTCATAAAGTTTTCATGGCAGATTGTTTCAGGATTGTATTAGTAGTGGATTGCCAGGTCCTTCTCCCATTTTTGTGGTGCTGGGGATTGAACCCAGGGCCTCAGAGAGCACAGAGCAGCATTTTACCAACTAAGCTAAACCCTTTTATGATATATATATATATATATATCTTTAAAAAAATGCCAAAAGGCACATACCTGTATCCCAGCTACAAGGGAGACTGAGGCAGGAGGATTCTGAGTTCAAGGCCAGAGGCAGCCTGTGCAAGTTAGACCCCTGTCTCACAAAAATGTGTGTGCGTTTGAGGAAATGGGAGTGTAGCTCAGTGATAGAGTACTTGCCCAGCATGTATGAGGTCCTGGGTTCAGTACTGCAAAAACAAACAAACAAACAAATAAAAAACAAAAACCCAAACCAAACCAAAAACCAAGGTGATATATACTCTGTTCCATTTTTATCACTTAATATATCTTAGTGATCTTTCCATATCAACAATATAGATGATACTATCGTGTTCTGAGTGCATTCTTTTAAATGGCTATATATTATTCCATTGTTGAGATAGCCCTTAATTTCTTCAATAAGTCTTATTGATGGTATTTAGGTATTTAAGCTTTAAAAATTCATCCTCCATTCTGAAAGATGAAAAACATATATCCATGGTTTCAATTTGTATTCTTAAATTGAAATATTATTCCATAATTTTTTGCTTTTAATTTATAATTACTTTTGTGAGATATCTGTTCATATTCTTTTCCCATTGTACTATGAAATGTTTTTCTTTTTTTCTAATTTTTTTTTTAATGTGATACTGAGGCTTGAATCCAGGTCCTTGCACATGCTAGGCAAGCTCTCTACTACTGAGCTGCACCCTCTGCCCATTTTTTGCTTTTTATCTTGAGACAGCATCTCATTAAATTACTGAAGCTGCCTCTGGACTAGAACTTGTGATCCTCCTGCCTTTGCCTCCCGAGTCACTGGGATTATAGGTGTGTGGCACGGTGCCTGGCTTCTGAGTTTTATAAGCTCTATAAATCAAACAAATTTGGCTTTATGCTGATACAATTTGGTGAGATTTTATAAGTTTGTTATTAGTCTTTTGACTTTGTCCAAGATATATTTCCCATACAAGATAGCTCTCTAGTTAAATTTATAGACCTTTACCTGTGTATTTTATTTAAAAGGCACTTTTCCCATAGTGGGCTTTTGAAGTGTACTGAAGGATGCTATCAAAACCTCTGTTGGGGAAGAATATTTCAAAGAGGAGAGTTTAATGACATTTGACATTTCTACATACAGAGGGTGCCAAAAATATATAATACTTAATATATACTGGTAACAAAAGATGAATACAAGTCACGCTTGACTTCTGTGATTACAAGAGTTGCTCAAAGTGGTTACCATAGTAATTCAATTCAACTTCAAAAAGTAATACATAGATAACCTCTCTTAAAATGTGTAAATATATAAACACCTGGTGTGTGTGTGTATGTGTATATTTATGTTTGTTTTACAAGTACCTTTGAGTAGACGTTAAATATCAAACCTCAAAAATCAAAGAAAGTTTATTGTTGTTAGGTGCCATCAAGTCAGGTCCTACTCATAGTAACCCTATGTAACAACAGAACAAAACACTCCTTGACTCTGTTTGTGCCAGGTACACAATCTTTCTTTATTTTTGAACTCTTTGTAGACACTGTGTTGGTCCATCTAGTTGAAGGCCGTCCTTTTATTGTTGACCTGCCACTCTCCCAAACATGACATCCTTTTCCAGGGATTAGTCCCTCCTGACAACATGTCCAAAATACATCAGACACAATCTAGCCATCCTTACTTCCAAGGAGCACTCTGGTTGCACTTCTAGGATGGATCTGTTGGTTCTTTTTGCAGTCCATGGGTATATTCAATATTTTTCTCCAGAACAATATTTCAGAAGTGTCAGTTCTTCTCTTGTCTCCCTTATTCAGTGTCCAGCTTTCACAAACGTATGAAGCAACTGAACCTTTGTCTTCAATGTGACATCTTTACTTTTCTACACTTTAAAGAGGTCTTTTGCAACAGCTTTTGCCAATGCAATGTGTCTTTTGATTTCTTAACTGCTGTTTCCATAGGTGTTGATCGTAGAACTAAGTAAAGCAAAATCTTGCACAACCTCAGTCTTTTCTCCATTTATCATGAAGTTCCTTACTGACACAGTTGGAAGGATTTTTGTTTTGTTGATGTTGTTAAGGTGCAATCAACAACACTGAAGGCTGTGTTCTTTGATCTTCATCAGTGAGTTTCAAATCCTCTTCACTTTTAACAAGCAAAGTTGTGTCATCTGTGTAACGCAGGCTGCTTACTGTAAAGCTAATGTCCTTGTTGCATATGTACATTACTAAACATAAAATCATTGATCTTATTGAAAGCTATAGTATTATGAGGTTGTGAGTTTTTTTCTTTCTTTTTTGAGACAAGGTCTTGCTATGTAGCCCAGGTTGGCTGGGATCTCATGCTCCTCCTGCCTCTGCCACCCAAGTGCATGGATTGCAGGCATGAGCTACTACACTGGCTTATTTTTCATCATTATAATTTAGTGATTTCTAGGGTTTTTTTAGCCTAATTATTGTTTAAAATATTTTCATAACACCCAAATATGCAAGAATTTAGCTCCTTGTAAAGTATTAGAGGGACATGGTGGCACACACCTATAATCCCAGTGACTCAGGAGTTAGAGACTAGAGGATTATAAATCCGAGGCTAGAAGCAGCCTGTGTAACTTAGTGAGACCCTGTCCCAAGATAAAAAAGTTAAAAATGGGCTAAGGTTGCAGCTCAGTGGTAGAATGCTTTGTAAAGCATGTATAAAGCCCTGGGTTCAACCCTCCAGTACCAAATAATAATAATAATAGTAATGATGATGATGATGATGATGATGATGATGATGATGATGATGTTGGGCTGGATATGTAGCTACAGCAGTAGATTGCTTGCCTAGCATGTGCAAGATCCTGTGTTCAATTCACAGCATTGCAAGGAAAGAAAAAGAGAGAGAGAGGAAGAATGAAAGGAAAGAAGGAATGACAGACCACACTCTTATTGAAAATATAATTGTTAGAATTTGTTGATTAAATGTAGTAGATGCTTAGTATAAAATAAATTAAGTAAAGAAATCAGTTATTTCATTGTGGAAACTCATCCCCTCTATTTTTTATAATGCATACATAGGTTTCTTAGCAGAGTAGGAAGAAGTGGATTTTTCATTTAATGGACATGATAGTGTAGACGTTTCTTGGATTGTTGTAGGTCAGATCATTTAGTTGCTTTCTTTATTTACTATTCTTAAAATTTCTTTCTTTTTCTTTTTTTTTTCTTTTTTTGCGGTACTGGGGGTTGGACCCAGGGCCTCGTGCTTGCATGCTCTGCAAGTGCTAGACCACTGAACTGCACCCCCAGCCCATTTTTTACTTTTTGAGACAGGGTCTCGCTAAGTTATGCAGACTGCCTCTGGTCTCAAACTTAGGATCCTCCTGCCTCCGCCTCCCAAGCCGATGGGATTAGAGGCGTGTGCCACTCCGCCCGGCTTAAGAGATCTTCAGGAACAATAAGTGATTAATTTATTTGAGACTTGACTTCACTGTGTTATCTTCTTTAGAAGCACAATGATCTGAAATACATTGAGTCATTGGTTCTGGTAATTTAGCCATTAATACTTAATCAGTACCCTTAGCTGTCATTGATAAGTGGTAGTACAATTTCTTGTAGTATTTGGGGTGGATGCCTGACCATTGGTAGTGCCAGATGTTCTGAAAAGTGGAACATTCAAGATGTATTAGCTAAATTCCATCAGGAAGCAGAATTCCATTCTTCTCCCTGCAGACCCTCAACCAGCACTATCTAGGAGGTGGGGAAAGAGATGCATTCCAAGGAATGCCACTTGAGTGCCTATCCAGTATGAATAGAAAATGCAAACTGAGTATTTTAGAAGTAAAAGTTTATAAAGGTTCTGAGTTAGGTATAAAATCAAATAGCCTGAGATTACAGCGAGACAAAAATAAGGTTTATTGTGATCAAATAGGATAAAATTACTACTTTATTTTGCTTAATCAAATACCAACTTCATTGTTTTCAGGCTTATGATTAATTTCCTTGAGAAATCTTATTTTTCTTTGGAAGTTTCCTATAGGTGAAAAATATTGGTAGTTTTGAAAATAATATTTTCTCTATGTGGAAAAACATCATCAAACTAATGTATGGGCCTGTAGTGGTACCATTGTGGCGTCCAATCCCATCAGATCTCGGAAGCTAAGCAGGGTCAGGCCTGGCTAGTATTTGGATGGGAGAACACCAGGTGATGTAACCTTGGGAGAAGGAGCAGGCAACTCACTCTCAAAAAGCAATCAGCCATTGAAAATTCTATGAATACCAGAGAAACACTAAAAATAGTATTTTGCCTGTTGTACGTAGGGTAGCTAATGAGTCAGACACCACTAGACAGCACCTAACAACAATAAGCAACAATGACCAGTGTATATGAAAACCAATTTCACATGCAATTGCTTTTGTTTTGTTTTGAGATAAGGTTTCGCTAAGTTGCAAAGGCTGCCTGTGGCCTCGAATTCATGATTCTTCCTCCTCATCCTCCACAGTTGCTGGGATTATAGGGATGTGCCAGGGCACCCAGCTACAATTGCTTTTATTTACTCATTCAACAAAACTTGTTGAGTATCTACTTTGTGCTAGGTCCCATGCTAGGTGGTTTAAAAAATATTCATGTGACAAGAAAAGAGATGTACTCTGTCACGTAATGATGGAGATCTGCCGTAGCAGATCTAGAAAAAAAGGTGGAGATTTCATTTGATACTGACTTCCAGAAGATGAATAGTGAAGGCAGATTTTATAATCTGTGTATTCATGACATGGCAAAAATACATGCTAGTACACATTTTTGCTGGTTCATGTCTCAGTTCTTTTTTGTTTGCAAGAGTGCACATTCTGTTCGGAGCACCTTTTCCAATTTTCCAGACTAGGTTAGGTCTCCTGTGCATGCCATTTCCTACTGCTCTCTAATAGCCTCCTCTAGAGTCTCTGTTAGGCCACACATTCCCTGAGACTCCCTTTCCCTTGAATGTGCTGGACACCCAAATGTTTACAAGTGAATTTAGACTTTCAGATTTTTGTTGTTATTGCTACTTGTGACTTATTTTCTATTCTGCTTCTTCCTTGTCCCCATGCTGTAGAGCAAGGCTTCATTCGAAGTAATGGGCAGAATTTGATGCAGTGGAAACCTTGGGAGCCCATTCATGATGATTGCGTAGGGAATATCCTGAAGGCCATACATAAGCCAATTTCTGGTACTCCCTTTAGCAGAGCAAAGCTCCACTGGTCCTTAACTGGCGTCTTATCTGCCTGCCTTCTTTTCTTTTCTTTTCTTTTCTTTTCTCTTCTTTTCTTTTCTTTTCTTTTCTTTTTTGGTGGTACTTGGGGTTTGAAACCAGGGCCTTGCACATACTTTGCAAGTGGCTGCACCTCTAGCCCATTTCATATTTTATTTTGAGTCAGGATCTCACTAAATTACGCAGGCTGCCTGTGGCCTTGAACCTGCCATCTTCCTGTCTCTGCTTCCAGAGTTGCTGGAATTACAGGCATGTGCTGTCTTACCTGCTTTATTATTTTTTAAAGATGTTTAATTTTTAATGGCTATGTCAAAAGTTTATTTTATGATTGTATTACATGTCTCCTTGCTACTGTATATTTGGAACATCTTATATATGTTTTAATATTTAAAATACAGATTTTCTTTATATGCTTTTGGATGGCCCACATCTATAGACTACCTGATTAGTGAATTTACCTTATAAGAAGACCTTTCTGAAATGAAAAAAAAACGATCCTCCATTTTTCCAATTCTGCCCTAGATCAGTGTTATGGTAAGGTTCCAGTGGGTATATTCTTCATAGTATAGACTGTGCTTGCCATTCTCCTTCCTCTCTTCTTTTCCCTTCATCTTTTCAAATATCCATTGATAATGCTACCTGCTAGAGAGGCAAGTGGACAGTGTACTTTTATCTCGAGCCTCAAGATCCCCCAATAAGAAATTATTTGTAGCTGGATACTGTGGCACATGCCTGTAATCCCGGCAACTAGGGAGGCTGAGGTAGGAGGATCGAAAGTTCAAGGCCAGAGGCAGCCTGTACAATTTAGCAAGACCTTATCTTAAAATAAAAAATAAAAAAGGGACTGGGGATTGTGGCTCAGTGGTGGAGTGTGCTTAGCATGCATGAAGCCCTGGATTCAATCCCCAGTACTGCCAAAAAAAAAAAAAAAGGTTTTAGTTAGGAGTTTTGACTGAAGCCATTTAAAATTTTAGAGTAGGGGTATGAACATTATGAGACTTTGTATTTTAGAAAGATATTCTGATATCAATGCATAGGGTATATTAGAAAAGCTATGCAGTTGATCATCACATAGTCAGCCAACATTTGTTGAATATCTACCATGTGTCTGCCTTGTACAGAAGGATGGTAATGTAGAGATGGAAGACATCATCTCTACACTATAGAACCTTACAATCTATTAGGAAGAGATAACTATACTACATCATAGCTTTATTTAATTAGTGATATGTGAAAGGAAAACAGTATGGATAGAAACAAATGAGAGATACCTACTCCACACTAAGGAGTTTTAGGGGAAGATTCTTCGAAGTGATAAATAAGTCCTTTCTGTTGTTAGGTGCAGTCAGTTGGGTTTGACTCATAGTGATCCTCACAGAGTTTTCAATGGCTGGTTGATTCAGGATTGCTTTGGGAGTGGATTGCCACATCCTTCTCTCGGAGTCCTTTCTAAGTCCTTTCAGGATTGCTTTGGGAGTGGATTGCCACATCCTTATCTCGGAGTTCTTCTAAGTAAGGAAGATCTTTTCAGATCTTATCAGGCAGAGATGAAAACATGTGTAAATGGATTTACTTTAATGACCAAGGTGAGAATTCATGAGTGATTTAAAAGGCAGAGTATGTAGTACTTGCTGACTGAACACTGGTTAACTGTAAGATTTCCATGGTTGGACAATATTGGTATAGGGAACACACTAGGAGGTAGAGGTGAATAAGCAATATTCATTTTAGGATCTCTGAATTTGGGGGGTACTGTAGGATTTTTTTTGTGGATGTATATATGCAGAGCTGGAAACTGATGTCAGTTTAGGAGTGTCATTTGGGCTGGGGGCCAAGGTTTAACTCAGTTGGTAAAGTGTTGCTCTGTGCTCTCTGCGGCCCTGGGTTCCATCCCAAGCACAGTAAAAATGAGAGAAGGATGTGGCAATCCACTCATGAAGCAATTGTGAAACAATCTGCCATTGAAAATCCTATGAGTAGCAGAGAAGCACTTACATAGTGCTGGGCCTGACACAGTGTTGAGGAGTGTTTCATTCTGTTGTACATAAGGTCACTATGAGTTGGACCTGATTCAATGGCACCTAACAACTAGGCTAGAGATGGAGATTTGGGACTCTCCATAGAAGTAGTAGCTGAAGCTAAGGTATGTAGGTAAGAAGTCTAGAGGAACCAAATAACAGAGCAGGAAAAGGGAACTAGAGGACAGAATTGTGGAGAAGAAGCCAATAGATTTTTCTTTTTTTCTTTGTAAGCTATGATCTAAATATGGAGTCTTACTTTAGTTTCCTTGCCTTGTTGTTCTACTTCAGGAAAGAAAAGGGTAAATGAGAAGGAAATAATTCTTTATCAGGAGTTTATTTGTTGAAACCCCAAGGCACTAAAAGATTGTCCAGAGTCAAAGACAAATTTAGGTTCATTTAATTGTGAAGGTAGGAAGGTTTTCAGAAGGAGAGTTGTAAGAAAAGTTTTTCTGATTACCTCTCAGTGAATCAGAAGATGAATTAGAATGCCCCTGAGAGTTCCAGGTAAATAGGCTTTACTTTGTGAACTCTGTTTTGGTTTTCATCTATTTCATGTTTTGTATTTAAACTTTGTATATTAAGAGTACTATTGATTTATAAGAAGTATTTCTAATTTTCTCTTGGAATGTATAACATGAAAGATTACTTATACCTATAGAAGAACATATATGAGGTGTGATCAAAAGATACAATGAGTATTTAAGTTAAGAAATTATTACAATAAAAGACATATTACTGTTAGTCTCCCTCAAAACACTTCCCTTGGCTTTGAATACACTATCCCATTATTCCTGCCACTTTCTGACACACTTCTGGAAGTTCTTGTTTAAGAGTGTCTTGAGTTTTATCCTCTATCATGAAAACATTCTGTATCACACATAGCTTCTAGTACAGCAATTTCTGGTAAAAAAAAAAAAAAAAACACCATAGTATGTCCTCATCCACTTTATTCATTGAATATAGCACCCTATGACTTCTGGCGCTTCCAAAAAGTCAAAATGACCATGAAACACAAATGTTTTGAATCGATTCAGCACATCAAGGCAGCCACAACAGTGTAACTAACTAAAGATACTCATGAAAGAGGACTTCCAGAACTGCTTCAATAAGTGGCAAGAATGATGGGATGTCTGTTCCAAGCCAGGGGGAGTATTTTGAGGGGGATTAATAGTAATGTGTCTTTTACTGAAATAAACATTTTTTAATTTACTCATTCACTGTATGTGTTGATCACACCTCATAGTCAAAGGGGATGTGAACTTCTTATTTATTATAGATCTCACTTGATTTGAGCTATCTCTCTCAGACCAAGTACGTGCAGAACTTGAAGTCAAAGAGAAAAAGAAACCAGCTAGTTGCAAAAGGGGAAGGGAAATAGCTTTCATATAGCCATAATATTACTATGTTGTTGTTAGGTACCATTGAGTCGTTTCCAACTCAGAGTGACCGTCAGAGTTTCCAAGGGCTGATTGTTTCCAGAGTGGGCTGCCATGTCCTTCTCCCATTTTTGTGGTGCTGGGGATTGAACCCAGGGCCTAAGAGAGCTCAGAGCAGCACTCTACCAACTGAGCTAAACCCCAGCCCCATAATATTATTATAGAATCTACTAAAGAAGTGTTTCATATACTTTTTAGGGAAATGCCATTTTCCATCACAACCTATTTCTCTCTAATGAGTATCTCTTGACTGCCTTGGTGGATTAGCTTTTTTCAATTTAAGTGCAGCAATAATAACAATAACAGCTACTATTTATCAATAATTTATCGAATGCCAGGCATTCTACACAGATTATCTCATTCTTATTTAGTCTTAACATTCTTGCAAATAGTGGTGGTTATAAAAGTAATAACTATAATTTGTCACGAGCTTAATCTGTTCCAGTCATGTTGTGTACTTAATCTCCTTATATTCATTTATTCCTTACAGAAACTGTCTGTATGTTTGTGAGTTCATATCTTTATTCTTCCACAAGGCTCAGAAGGGTTAAGTAACTTACTTTGTGTTGCACTGCTAGTTAAGCCAGGACTCAGCTGTATTTTTTGCATTATACATGCTGTTGCACTGTTACTTCTACTGAGTGGCAATGGGGAACACTTACCTCCCTGGAGCTTATGACTGGTACCTAAGCAGTGCCACTGAAGTAAAATAAAGCAGAAAATTTAGGGCCACCTTGATCCAGGGCTGGGTTACGGTCTTTACAACCCCCTCTCAGAGTATGAGTGCCACCTGCTGGAAGGTTATGATGCATCTGATGTGCTTATAAAGACCAGCTTCCAGAAGTCCTGTCATAGGTGTGAGAGCATCAGGTTTCAAAATGCTAATTCTTAAATTACAGCTTTAGGAATGCTAGGGCTTTGGGGCATTGAGGCAAATCTCCTAATTTACCAGAAAATATCTTACTTCATTTATCTTCATTTCTTTGGGAGGAGGAGGGGATGTCCTACATTTTAAAAAAAGATACACTCAATGCTTTCTAAAATAAAGTCATTGACACTATTTTCACTCAAAGGAGATTGATGGTCATATGAATCATACTGTTACTTTTTAAGCTATAAAAAAGAACAGAAAATTGGATTTATTTTGAAGTGAGTGAGTTATGGAAGTTTAAGAGGATTTAGAATCCCCCTTGAGAAAGGAATCTGGAACTTCTGGGGGCATCATAGATTTGAACAACAGAAAATAAAGAAAAAAAAAAAGGAAGTCTGTGTGGATAAAAATATAAAGGATTCTGGAATTTTTATATTGATACAAGAATTCCCAATTTGAATCAAGATCCTAAATAGTGTTTTAGAGAAAAAAAGTTTATATTTAGAACAGTGTAAAGTGAACACTTTCTCATATAATCACTTGTAGGCTTGGAAGGAGCATCAGTTAAATACTGGCGTATCCATTGAACATACCTCATTATGCTGTATTGCTATCACATTAATATGCTGTGACTATCTGGCACAAAAGATGTTAGCATCTAGTGTGGGTCACAGGAAAATCTCAGTCTACTTAACTGCTGTTTAAATAGGATCAAAGCATATCTGTAGTTGCATGATGTCATCTTGAGCAAATATTTGTGAGACAAGAGATTAAAGTCCATTGGTAAGATACGGTTTTGCCAAGTTAGGGAAGGTATCAGCATGACCGTCTCGGATAACCATATGAAGCTACTTTGGCAGGTGGATTTCCAGAAAGGAAGTGCTCTGTGTGTGTGTGTGTATCAGCATTTTTAAAAAACATTACGAATGATATTCATTGTAGGAAACTTGTAAATAGGAAAATAAAAAGAAAGAATTAAAGATCCCATATTTCATACCCAGAAATAACTACTATTAAAGTTTTAGTATAGTTTCTATTTTATAAAAATATCATTTTATATTTTACAGACTTTTTATATTACATCACACTATTTCATAAGTCTTTTTCACATAAAAACTTTTAGTGTACATATTTGAGGCTACAAAATGTGGATATACCATAATCAGGGTGTTTGGTCATTGACCACTTACCTAGGTTGTTTAGTGTTCATTTATTTATTTCAATAAATAGTGGTAGAGCAAAGTTTACTTTTTCGTTTGTTTCAGTAAATAGGGATTGTGAATACACTGTGTGTGATGTTTATCCAGGGCCTAGCATTTATTAGTAAACTAGTCTTAAATATATAATCACTGATTTGGTTAACCTCTACTTTAGTCTGTCAGGTCTATTTTCTTTTGTTTGGGGTTCCTATGTATCTTTTTTTTTTTTTTTTAAGGATATTGTAGCATTGTTAGGTTCACAACCCTTTCAGGAAATTCCCTCATAGCACTTTGTTGCTATTCGGATTATGTGCTAGGTTAAATATTTCACCCTCAGATATTCAGAATTGTGTTTTTGCTCATTACATTAAGCCAGCACTCTTATATTGCTAGTAGAGTAGATGTTAACTGAAAAAACAAAATCACTCAAAACACCTTTTGAAAATGGATCATTTGTGAAATGGTAACAAAATTTTATAATGTTATAAGCCATTTGCTGGTGTATTTTGCTAGTAAGAACCAGGTAAATTCAGTAGACTTAGTTCATTTGACAAATATTTATTGAGTGCTAATACTTGATGTCATGTTAAGCACTGAGCATATAAAACCAACAAAAATTGGGCCAGGCGCGGTGGCAAATGCCTGTAATCCCAGCGGCTTGGGAGGCAGAGGCAAGAGAATCTCAAGTTCGAGACCAGAGGCAGTCTGTGTAACTTAGTGAGATCCTGTCTCAAAAAGTAAAAAAAAAAAAAAAAAAAAAAAAAAAAAAAAAAAAAAGGGCTGAGGGTACAGCTCAGTGGTCCAGCACTTGCAGAGCATGCAAGCAAGGCCCTGGGTTCAACAACAACCCCCAGTACTGAAAAAAAACAAAAACAAAAAAACCCAACAAAAATCTTTGCCTTTAAGGAACTTATATGTTAATGGAGGGAGACAGACAGTAACATAAATATCTTCATAACCATTCAAGTGAGGTATTTCTGTATTGTGAATACTAAATGATAATATTTTTAAAAGTTAAGAAATGAAAGAACCAAGCTGACATACATACAGATTAGTAATATTGACACGAATGTGCAAACTGAGACAAAACTAGCTTTTTCCATGGTAGAAGAAGTGAATTCAATGAAGCTCTACTGGATAGTGCAGAACTTGCTTGCCTATAGATGAGAATTATTCTGCATTGTTGTCAGTTGTCTATAATGTAGGGTCATAAAATAGATTCCATAGAATCAGAGTCAGGTAACTATAAGGATATTTCCTTGACAATGTGTTTTATTCCAAGTAGAAATCTTTTTCCTATGTGAGTTACTAGAAAGCTTCGGTTTTCTGAGTTCTTTAAAATTGTAGATAAGGGATACAAATTATCTACAAATTGTAGTTAAGGGGTATGTTTGACAGTGATAGTAGTTGCTGAAAAGTAAAGGCACAGAAGAGAGTGGTTGCAATTTTAAATAGAAGGGTGGTGAAGACTTACTAAGAGGTTGTTGTTGAACATAGCAACCCTATGTTCAACAGAATGAAACACTACCATGCATATGATCTTTTTGTTTGTGCCCAATGTTGCAACCACTGTGTTTCTTCTCATTTTGAGTCATGCCACCTCAGCAAAAGGAGGTTCCAGGGGCGTTACTCCATTCTCAGTATTAAGTTCAACTCGACTTTGAGGAGGCAGCTCTTCCAGGTCATTCCTTGAATGCCTTCCAGCCTGTGGGACTCATTTTCTGGCACTGTACTTGACCGAGCTTCTCAGCTTATTCATAGGGATTTCAGTAGCTAATTGTTTTGGGAGTGGACTGCCAGGTCCTTCTCCTTAGTCTGTCTTTGTCTAGAAGCTCGGCTGAAACCTATCCTCCATGAGTGGCCCTACTAGTATCAGTGGCATAGCTTTCAGCGTCACAGTAACATGCAAGCCCCCACAGCATGGCAAGCTAACAGACATGTGGGGCACTGAGAGGTGGTAGTTGAGAATAAAGTAGATTGGGGTTTTTGCCTAAGTAACTGAAACCATGGAGTTGCTATCGACTGAGAAGAACAGATGGAGAAGAGTTAAGTATAAAAAAAGTAATGTAAGTCAGGCACCATGAAGGATGCCTGTAATCCCAGTGACTTGGGAGGCGGAACCAGAAGGATCATGAGTTCAAGACCAGAGGCTGCCTGAACAACTTCAGTGAGACCTTGATTCAAAATAAAAAATGAGAAATGGGCTGGGGTGCAGCCCAGTGGTGCAGTACTTGCAAAAAGTATGTGTGAGGCCCTGGGTTCCACCCCTCAAGTACTGCCAAAAAAAAAAAAAAAAAAAAGGAAAAGAAAAAATAAGATGGGGCATTGCTGAGGATGCAACTCGGTGATACAGCACTTGCCTAGCATGCACCAGACCTGGGTTCAATATCTCAGTACTGGAGGAAGAGAAAAGTAAAGTACAGAACAGTATATATAAAAAATAATATCTCTTATGTAAATAAGGGAGAATAATTCTACATATTCATATTTGATCTTATCTGCATGAAGAAATACTGGCATAATTAATACGAAACTAATAAAAGTTGTTACCTCCAGCAGGCAAAATGAATGGTAGTGAGATATTTCAATATAAACAGTAAAAATCTTTTTTTTTTTTTTTTGGTGGTACTGGGAGTTGAACCCAGGGCCTCGCGCTTGCATGCTCTGCAAGTGCTGGACTAGTGAGCTGCACCCTCAGCCCATTTTGTTTTACTTTTTGAGACAGGGTCTCGCTAAGTTATGCAGACTGCCACTGGTCTCGAACTTGCGATCCTCCCGCCTCCACCTCCTGAGCCACTGGGATTATAGGTGTGCACCACCGTGCCCGGCTTAAAAAGTAAAAATCTTGTATGTAATGTTGATTTTTTAAAAACTATGTAAATGTATTAACTGTTCAAACTAATCTTTAGCATGGGACTTAAAACGACTTTATTATTGAGGGACCAAAAATTGCCACCACATAGGACATAATGTTTCAGAGGCATTGGTTAAATATTGCTACATGTGACATCCTTTCTGTTAGAAAAGTGAGGTCCAGGGTTCAAGTGTCCATGCCAGTATTTGTGTTTCAGAAGCCTGATTGAGATGAAGAAGTAGAGTTTTAACTTCCTATCTACTTTAGGCCATAAAGAGAACATACTTTGGCTAGAGACTTAATAAAGGCAAACTCTTCAAATTCATCAACACCAAGCACTCAGGAAGAAAGAGACAAGTCCTATGCCTGGGGTGAGGCCTCTTACCAGAGTCAGTACTTCAAGGCTGACCATGGCAGTGGGATCATTGAAAACATTACTCAACAGAGTCAGAGAGCCTAAAGGCATTCAAAAATAGCAAATTCTCTGGAATAGTTCTGCATCCTTCTGCAATGCAACTTTCTCTAATTCTGTCATTATTTAGGAGCAGATTATGTCTAACACTTGCATCTGAAGCAAGAAGCACTGCTGCTTAACATATCTTAGGGTAGTAGCACCAGTGGTAGCTGCAGATAGCTGAGTATCTGCTTTTCTCACTTCCCCATTCCAGAGAGTAGGACTGTTAGATTTTCCTTGGTTGTTTCCCTTCCAGCTTTTCCTTTCCCACTAGACCCAACAGGAAGTATCAATAGAACCCTGAGGCTGACGGTGACAATGGAAGGTGGGCTAAGGGCAGCCCAACCCACCTGAGCTCTTACCTCTTAGCTGCGTTCCTTGGCATATAGGTTGGAGGTAGAACCTGGGGAGTCATATCCTAGAATCATGCCCATTTTACAGATGGTAGAGCAATTTCAGACAAGGTTGTTGAAAATGTAGATGAACCAAAAGGAGAACTGAGGAACTGGGAAATCTGTCATTGAAAATAGTGAAGAAGGCTGGGCACGGTGGCGCACACCTATAATCCCAGAGGCTCAGGAGGTGGAGGCAGGAGGATCGCAAGTTCGAGACCAGAGGCAGTCTGTGTAATTTAGCGAGACCCTGTCTCAAAAAGTAAAAAAATGGGCTGGGGGTACAGCTTAGTGGTCTAGCACTTGCAGAACATGCAAGTGTGAGGCCCTGGGTTCAACCCCCAGTACAAAAAAAAAAAAAAAAAGAACAGTGAAGAAATAGGCAATTAGGAGGTAGTCTATAAAAATTTCATAGATGGGCTGAGCATGATAGCACATGCCTATAATCTCAGCATTGAGGAGGCTGAGGTAGAAGTACTATGCATTCTAGACCAGCCTGGGCTACAAAATGTAACCCTGTCTCAAAAAACCAAAACAATGACATAAATTAGAGATAGAGTTCAGATTTTTTTTTTTTTTTGAGTCAAGGTCTCAGTATGTTGTCCACACTGGTCCTGAACTCCAGGGCTCAACTGGTCTTCCACTCCACTTCAGCCTACTGAGTAGCTGGGACTACTGATGTGCCCCACCATGCTTGGCTCAAGTTCAGATGATTTTTACATGATTCTAGCTTAGGCATTCAAAGTATACCTTGTTGTTGTTGTTGTTGTTAGGTGCTGTGGAGTCGGTATCCGACTCATAGCGACCCTCATAGGGTTTTCAATGGCTGACTGTTTCGGGATTGCCTTGGGAGTGGATTGCCAGGCCCTTCTCCCATTTTTGCGGTGCTGGGAATTGAACTCAGGACCTCAGAGACTGCAGCGCAGCGATCTACCCACTGAGCTAAATCCCAGCCTAAGTATACCTTACTCATTTAAAATTATTAGAATGGGTAAGCAATTTATTTTTTCTGTGCCTCATTGATCTACTTAATATGTGTATTTTCTCCATTGTGAGAATCAAAGACAAGGACTTTAGCGGTAGTAGAAAAAACATGGACTTGGGAGTGTGACAGATCTATTTAAATCCAACCTCTTTTTCTTTCTAGCAGTTAGTCTTTGAGTCAAGTTATTTTTCACACTGACCCTGAGGATTTTTGTGCATCATAGAGTTGTTATTAGGATTGAGAGAAAAACATTTGTGTATAGTCATTTTGCATGTAAAAGTACTCAACAGATTACAAAAATGTATTCTTTTCCCTTTTTATATGTTCCACTGAGATTTACATTTTTTAAAAAAATTTAAATTTTTTTATTAGAAATTTTTAATGTACATCATAATGTGATTCATTTTGACATGCTTTTCGTTGTGACAATTTTCATATATGCAATTTGATAAGCATTATACATATAGGTTACCCCTTACCCTCCTCTATGTTTCCCCCCTCCCC
>VMDO01027355.1:0-15258 GCA_007922755.1 Pedetes capensis
ATCGTTCCTTTTATGTCCCCGAATCACTACTAATTTTCTTCCTCAGTTGGCCACCTTTCACAACAATCATACTTAGGAGCAATATGTGAGTGTTAGCAAATCAGAATTTCACTTTTCACCCCATTTGTAGTAGAGGCAACTGAATGTAATCAGTTAATAACATATCTTTAAGTAAAATATCTTTGTATAAAATACTTATTTTACTCATAAAAGTTTTTTTTGTCTCTCTAGGGACTGAAACATAAAGAAAATATTTTGAGGGTTTCTTATTATTTCTGAAAAGATTTTGTCCTATTTAATATTATTTTATTTAATAAATTATATGTTAAATTTATATTTATTAAATATATATGTCAGGTATTCATATTATGTAACTAGATAAGGTATTACAGGCCATGAGGAGGGAAAAGGAGATTAAAAATGACTCCTGCTTTTCAGCCATGACATGAGAAAGGACAATTCTAAAAGGCCCTACATATACTAATCTTAGACCAATAGATGCCTGAATATAAACAAAGGCAGACCAAGACATCTGCCTTTTGGCCCATTCTTTTGAAATATGCTAAATAAGCCCAGGCTGGGTTGTAGCTCAGTGGTAGAATGCTGCTCTGTGCTCTCTGAGGCTCTGTGTTCAAACCCCAGCACTGCAAAAATGAGAGAAGAACCTGGAAGCTCACTCCTGAAATAATTAGCCTTTGGAAACCATATGAATAGAAGAGAAGCACTGACATAATGCCAGGCATGGCACAGTGCTGGCTAGTGTTTCATTCTGTTGTACATAGGGTCATTATGGTTCTGATGTGACTCTATGGCACCTAACAACAACAGCAACAAATAAGTCTAGTAAGCCATTTTACAAAACAAAGACCCTAGGCCCTAAATGCCCTAATCCACAAAAGATTACTAAAGGAGGTGCTTTCCAAGACAGAGCTTGAGTTCCCATGCTCAAGGTTTATGTCACAATGAGTACCCAAGGCTAGGCATCTAGGGATGAGTAGCACTCCATGTGCCCTAGTTTAAACAAATCTAGAGGGAACATGCGCCTTCTCTCTCTTGTTCTCCTCTCCTCTTGTTCTCCTGAGAGGTGTGTGCACACCTCCTTTGTCTCTCTCTTTCCCAGTTCTACCTTCTTTGTCTATCTAAGGTACTTTTCCTTCTATAAAGCTTACTTAACTTTTTTTCTGCTCTCTCTAGCTTCTTATACGGAGGAATATCCTTATGCCATGTTATCCAAAGAACTAAGTTTTCTCTAAGTTCTTTTCCAGGTTTATCTAAACTTCTTCAGGTGCCTCAGTTTTCCCTAACAGTTACTTCTTAAAGGTTTATTTCATAATAAAGCTTGCCTATATTCTGTACTGGGAGAAGGGCCTGGCAATCCACTCCCAAGGCAATCCCGAAATACTCAGCCATTGAAAACCCTATGAGGGTCGCTATGAGTCGGATACCGACTGGACAGCATCTAACAACAACAACAATATTCTGTACTACACCCTTTGTGTTGTTGGGTCTATATTCTTTTAACAATGAGCACAAAGACTGAGGTTTGCTGCAAGCTTCCTGTACCTGTATTCCCCAGTTAACATTAAGGATAACATGATAATATGTAATATACTGAGGTAGCAGAATAATTATTCCCTCAATTGTTGGTGTACAATGAGAAATGTACAAAAACTGTAATACATATCTCTGTAGGATTTCATTTTGAAAAACTAAAATATTCAAAATCTTATTACCTCAAAAATAGTCTCAGTTTTTCTCCCTTGCAGATATAGAGAGACAATAGCAATTTCATTTTCCACAAGAGTCCTCCCATGCTTTTTAAAATATTTGCAGAAATACAACCTTGGCAATTCTCACAACCAAAGTATTAGTTGCTTATTGCTGCTGCCTTAGTCTTACAAAGCTTCTATAGCAAAATATCAAAAACTGTGTAGCTTATAAACAAGAGAAATTTATTCATCACAGTTCTGGAGGCTAGGAAGTCCAGTGTCAGTGTGCTGGTAGATTCTGTGGCTGGCTTCGTGGTTCCTACAAGACAAGAGCTGGCTTCCTGGTTCCTGTAAGTAGTCTTTTCACAGTTTCTTCACATGATGGGTAGAAAGAACTGTGGTCTCTTCAGCCCCATATAAGAGAGCTGCCCTCATGGCTTACTCACCTCCCATTATTCCACTTGGGATGAAGTTTCAGCATGTGAATCTGAAGGGTGTATAAACAGGCAGATCACGGCAGCTATAAATCAAATTTCTCCCAAATTTAGCTTCATAAAGCAACAATAAAATTCATTATTTTATAGATAAAGGTAAGAGAATCTGAGAGACGTGGCTGGGCAATTCTGACCCAAGGTCTCTTGTGAAGTTACAGTGAAAATGGCTACTGAAGATACAGCCAAGGGAAGACTGTCTGGGACAGAAGATCAGCCTTCAAAGAATTTCTCTAGAGTGCCTCCATTCCTTTCAGCACAAATTTCTGCAGAGGGTCACTTGACTGTCTTCATGACTTGTCTGTTGGCTTCCTTCATAGTGAGTGATCCAAGAGAGGACAAGGCAGAGGCTGTGATGTCTTTCATAAACTAGCTGCAGAAGTCACACCCCATTGCTTCTGTAGCATACTATTGTTTGGGTGTCACAGTTCACCCCTATTTAACTTCATAGAGAAATATATAAAGGGGTTGATCTCATGGAGGAAAGTGCCACAGCCATTTCTAACCATATTGTCTGACAAGGTCTGGATATGGGGCAGAGGGGTTCAAGGAACTCATCTTCCAAGAAATGGATGGGGATGAAGAAAAGGAAAATGTGCTTTTTGCTTTCTAGGAATAGAATTACTGCTTCTAATTATTATGATTACTTTATGTTTAGGACTAATACTCATAACTAATATTGTATTAAACTCTAATGAAACAAATGCTGAAAGAATGACACGACTGATGGAATTTGTAAATAAATTAGAATTAATGACCTCCAATTGTAAAGGTTATGTGGACAATATTGTAGTTAAAGCTGACCAGCAACTTCCACCCTGGAACCCAAACGTTAAGTGATTTATGCGTCAGCTGCAGCAGCCTGAGTTGTTAGCCCCTAATTGGATTGAAGTGGCCCAATTTATGATAACTAAAGTTTACAAAGGAAGTATAAAGCAATTAAAGAAGACACAGGCCTGCTCCCTCTGTACAAAAGTCTCCTTGACAATTTATGGCTCCTAGCTGGGGAAAAAAGTAAATACACAACATGGAGAGGTGCTTATATATCTAAAGGCAAACCTTGGTTCCCAGCTATAGAAAAAAAGTAAAGGCTGATGTTTTGGTCTGCCTGACCCTCCACTGCCTTACATAGAAACATATAATGAGCAAGGGGCTAAAGTGATAAATAAGGATAGAGTTCAAACACCCTTATCATTTATAAAAGGCCTAAGAAGAGATGGACCTTCCAGGTGTTTGTTATCTAACAATAATGAAGTTTATGCTTTGAACTATAAGTTGTTATGATTAACAAGTGCTTGTGAAACTTTTTTCATGAATAACTGCATGTGCTATTCTTACTGCTTGCATGACCTAAGCCTAAAGAGATTATATAAAACGTTGAGCTGTTTGAACAATAAACGGAACAGATTCACACTGCCTCCGAGCTGCTGTGTTTGCTGTTACCCAATCACTGATTCCTCAACCCGCCTTCGGGAAACCCTGGATCCTAGGCTGTAGCTGGACTGCAGCAGGAAAGATCATTAGGACTCATCTCAGAGGCTGGCTATCACACCCACATGAATTTGTTTATTATTTCTTTGAAGTCTTTTCCATTTAAAATCCACTTCACTTGTAATGATTGGTGATCAGACTCAGCATATATTCAAATCTGTGTAACACAGATGCTATCTTTTCTGTGATTAGATAAATTCATCTAAAGCCCTAAGACAAGATGCTCAGAACTAAACACCTGCTTTTCTTAGTTGTTTCTTATATGATATAATTTATAAAAAGCCTGTATCTATTGTGGAAATTCATGGCTTGTCCTTTGTCCTTGATGTTAGTTAGCATGTTTTCAAGCAATGCTTCTACCGTAAAACAATATTTTTTAGAGATGTTTTTCTCTGCCTATTTATTTTGCATGTGAAGGTATTCATATCCAAAGAGGGTAAATGGCTAAGGTTGCAAAATTAGGAATAAAATTCAGGATTCCAAACTCTTAATTTTTAGTCATTCTTTTATAAGTTGCCAGAAGCTGAATAGTTTTCAGTAAGTTGCTAGAAGCTGAATAAACCAGACTGTCACCATAAACGTCAGCTGGTTAAGCTGAATTTTTTGTAATTTCCTTCCAGTATAAGGAATCATTCATAAATTTAGCAGTAGATTTGTAGGCTGGTTATAATGGAACACTTCACAATGCCAGAAGCTATAAACTTTTCTTTTTATGATTTTCTTCTCATTATGCTGGAATTTTAGCTGAGCATTTCAAACACCTAAGGTGATGAAATGGAACATCCCCTAAAGAGAAACTAGAAAGAGTAAAAATGCCTGGGAAAGTTACAATTTTAGAAGTGTATTAAGGTCTGACAAAAAAATTAAGTCTTAGGAAACATATATCTGTACAATTCTTATTTTGTTTGATATGCTTTAATGAACAAATAACAAAGTCTATGGAATCACTTAAGTTAAAAACATGTACATATAAGGCTCCATCAACCCTTGATCACTACTTAGTGCACCTATATTTGCAAATATTTCATTTACTTTCAAGTAAAGAATGAGTCCCTACTTCCCAAGTGAGTTTATTTCCGTTAGAAAAAGTATGCCTGAAGGTTGCATCACTTCTGGAATTGTGAATCCAATATAGAATGAAAATTCATTTATCTGTGAATGAAAATAATGCAAATAGAATAGGGGCTCATCACCCACTGAACTTGGTGCACTGATTTATAATTAAGTGTGTTATGATTCTTTAGCCGCTTGCCTGTTTTTGACATTTGTTCTTTATGATGAGATCTAAAAAACAGAAAAAAATACAATGCTAAATAAAATAAAATTACATAATCTTTCACTTTTGTAATTTATTGCTTCATCAAAATAAGTGTTCTTCAGTATCATATGTGTATAATAGTCATGATGAAAGCAAAATGAGCTACCTTATAACTCCCAAGTAAGTGCTTTATAAAGACAAAGAACTTGGGTTTTTGGTCATAATTTACTATTAAGCATTTCTTATCTCGTACCTAGAACATAACCAACAGATCTGTCCTAGAAGTGGAGCCAGAGTGCTCATTGGAAGCAAGGATGGCCAGACTGCATCTTATATATTTCGGACATGTACTCAGGAGAGACCAATCCCTGGAGAAAAACATCATGTTTGGGAGAGTGGCAGGTCAACAACAACAAAAAAAGAAAAACCCACCACTAGATGGACTGACACAATGTCTACAACCAGGGGCTTAAATATAAATAAGATCATGTGCCTGGCACAGTAACAACAACAATTTACAACATCTTATAATCCGGCAACATTTTGGTTTTTGTATTTTTTGTGCTTTAACTTGACAGCCACGTATCATGTTTCTGCATTATGTTTTGTTTACAATTAGCCTTATGCTAATTGTAAATTATGAAATTGTTGCAATGTAAACTACTGTCCCAACTCCATCATAGTTTCTAGTCTTAGTCCAGGAACACAATTTCTCCTAATATCATTTGTCTGGTCATTCCTGAATTCTTCATTCAGCTATAAACTTAGACATAGGCCAAATTTGCACATTATCAGCTTGGGGTAAAGTGACAAATAATAAAGAAGTTACTAAGATTCTCTGTTGGATCAGCTGGGTCTACAAAGCCGTCATTACAAATGTCCTCTGTTGGGTTAAGGCATTACCTTCTATTATTATGATATCTCTATGACCTCCCCAATGAATAATGTACTTACTTCAGAAAAGAACATGTCATTTCACTGTAACTGCTTTCACTAGCCATCAAGGTATAGTCCTAAGGTACTCATGAGGTAGGAATTGGTGCTGTCCAGTCCTGCACTGGTTAGTATTCTCTACAGAGCAAGACCAGACTGTCACCATAAACTTCTGCTGGCTAGAGAGAATTACACTTGTTATCAGCGGTATGAAGACGTCAAAAGTCCTCATACCACTCTTTGTTACTCTGCCTAAAATATTTAAGTGACCACAACATTTCCTCAGCCTCCCTCCAACATGACCATCCTTTTGGGAAAATTAGGTCTCGTATTTTAGCAGATGATAATCTAACCGGTATGGTTTGAAAATAAACATACATGAAACCTTGGGGACAAGCAGCAGCTGTTGACATGTAAAGTTATTTGCCAGTTGAATTTAGGAACTGTAAATCCACCTTGTTTTATTTTATTTTATTTTATATTTTGCAGTGCTCTGGGTTGAATCCAGAGCCTCACATATAATACTCCGTTACTTTACAACATCTCCAGCATCTGTAAATACATTTTAATTTGGCAACAAAAATTATCCTTTAAAATGAATAAAGCAGCAAGACTTCTAGAAAGAATCATCTTTTTAGATACAAAAATGTGTATATTTAAGGCAAGTGCTGTGGAAGTGCTAACTGCATGTATAGGACATAAGAGCCTTTATAAAATGTAGTAAAATTTAGTTGAAATATAATTAACATTGTATTTTCACTGCCACATGAATTAATATTATATGAAGTAGGGAATCATATTTTCATTTTTTGCTGAAGTCATTATCATCAGAATATTATTAAAGTAAAAACATGTAATAAACTTTAAGAGATCAATCCCTGGAGAAAGACATCATGTTTAGGAGAGTAGCAGGTCAACAAAGAAAGGAAAACCCTCCACCAGATGGATTGACACAGGGTCTGTAACAATGGGTTTAAACATAAATATGATTGTGTGCCTGGCACAGAATTGGGAAGTGTTTCAATCTGCTGTACATAGGGTTGCTATAAGTGGGACTCGACTCCAGGGCACCTAACAACAACATAATCAGGGTTGATATAATAATCACAATGGCTAAATGATTCCTTTCAAGAAGTCATGCAACTATCTAGCTTCCCTTTCAGAAATATTGTACAAACTAGCTATTGCTGTCATTAGTGCTGAGATGAAACATGGGACCTTTATTCAAACATAGGTAGAACAGTGAATGCTTCTCAAAGACACTTCGAAGTGTTAGACTACAGATTTTTGGAAATTCTGTCTTAACTAAAAAGAGGAGCCTGAAAATTTGCATTTTTAGCATGCCTCTGGTGATTTTGGTGTTGTTTTTCTGCATTTATATTTTAAGAAATAAAAGACTAGTACAAGAGAGACTGCTACAAGAGTGGGTCTCATCGCAAAATGAAAATATTCTTGGAAAGAAGTTAGATAAATTAATAACAGAACAAATATACTCTAAAATGGCCTGTCCCAAAGACAAATTGTTTCAAAACATGGTGGTTCTGGAGTCTGAAAACAGTTTTTGACAATATTTCCCTTCATGAAGTTGAAATTTTTCTTATTTTTATATTTCTGAGAATAACAAAAATTTACTTAAATAGACAGAAAACTTAGATATTAATAATATGGAAAATAACAAAACTAATCACTGAACTTCTTTGACATTTTTCTATTGGTTTTGTGTCATTGAAATGGTATGAACTTATTTTCCAACCTTTGTTTCAAAAGATTTCATTGTTATCAGTGAGGATAATGATTCCTTTTAAAAAAATATTTCTGAAGTGGTGTTTACCTGATTTAACTGATCAAAACATATGATACCTAGGAAATTAAATCAGATAGTTGTAAATATATAACATTTCAAAAATAATACTATCAGCTATTACTAAACTTTTATGTGAGTTTCTCTCATGCAAAAGAATAAATAAAATGTATATTATTCTGTAATAGAGAAAGTGTTGTTGTTGTTCTTATGTGCCCTCGAGTCAAGCCACATAGCAACTCATAGTGACCCTATGTACAGCAGATTGAAATACTTCCCAATTCTATGCCAGGTACATGATCTTATTTATGTTTAAGCCCATTGTTGCTGACACTGTGTCAATCCATCTGGTGGTGGGTTTTCCTCTTTTGCATTGACCTACCACTCTCCCAAACATGATGTCTTTCTCTAGGGATTGACCTCTTCTGACTACATGTCCAAAATATGTAAGACACAGTCTGACCATTCTTGTTTCCAAGGAGCACTCTGGTTGCACTTCTTCTGGGAGAGATATGTTGATTCTTTTGACAGTCCATGGTATATTCAATAGATGTCTCTAGCACGATAATTCAAAGCATCAATTGTTTTCCTGTCTCCATTGTTCAATGTCCAGCTTTCACAACCATTTGATGCAATTGAAAATACCATGGCATGAGTCAGACACACCTTCATTTTCAATGTGACATCATTGCTTTTCAATACTCTAAAGAGATCTTTTGCCACAGCTTTTCCTAGAGCAATGCGTCTTTTGATTTCTTGACTGCTGCTTCGATGGGTTATAGTGCCAAGCAAAGCAAAATCTTGGACAACCTCAATCTTTTCTCCATTTATTGTGAAGTTGCATGCTGACCCAGTTGTAAGGATTTTTGTTTTATTGATGTTTAGTCACAACCCATATTGAAGGTTATGATCTTTGATCTTCATCAGTAAATATTTTAAATCCTCTTCACTTTCAGCAAGCAGAGTTGTGTCATCTGCATAATGCAGGTTGTTAATGAGTCTTCCTCCAATCTTGATGCTGTGTTCTTCCTCATAAAGTCCAGCTTCTCGGATTATTTGCTCAGCATACAAATTGAAGAGATATGGTGAAAGTATACAGCCCTGATGCCACCTTTCTCAAGTTTAAACCATGCAGTGTTCCTTGATCTATTCGAACAACTGCCTCCTGGTTTATGTACAGATTCCTCATAAGCAAAATTAGGTGTTCTGGTATTTCCATTTTACAAAATGTTATCCATAATTTGTTATCATCCACACAAATGCCTTTGCGTAGTTAATAAAACATAGATAGATATCTTTCTGATATTCTCTGCTTTCTGCTAATATCCACCTGACATCAGCAATGATGTCCCTGGTTCCCCACCCTCTTCTGAATCCCGCTTGATTTTCTGGTAATTCACTGTCAATATACTGCTATAGTCACTTTTGAATGATCATTAGTAAAATTTTACTTGTGTGTGATATTAATGATATTATTCAATAGTTTCCACATTCAGTTGGATCCCCTTTTTTGGGAATAGGCACAAATATGGATCTCTTCCAGTCAGTTGGCCAAGTAGCTGTTTTCCAAATCTGTTGGCATGAACATATTAACACCTCCAGTGCTGCATGTTTATTGAAACATCTCTTTTGGTATCCCATCAATTACTGGAGGCTTGTATTTTGCCAGATCTTTCAAGGCAGCTTCGTCCTTCAATACCATTGGTTCCTCTTCATATGCAACCTCTTGAAATGGTTGGTCATCTACCAATTCTTTTTTATATAATGACTCTGTGTATTCCTTCCATCTTCTTTTGATGTTTCCTGCATCATTTAATATTTTCCCTGCAGAATCTTTCACTATTGCCACTCGAGGCTTAAATTTTTTCTTCACTTCCCTAAGCTTGAGAAACACAGACTGTTTTCTTCCCTTTTGGTTTTCTGCCTCCAGCTCTTTGCACATGTCATTATAATATTTGTTTTTGTCTTCTCGAGCCACCTTTTGAAATCTTCTGTTTAGATCCTTAACTTCATTATGTCTTCCTTTTACTTTAGTTGCTCAATGTTTAAGAGCAAGGTCCAGCATCTTTTCTGAGTGCCTTGCAACCTGGAGGCTCATTTTCTGGCACTATATCTGGCAATGTTTCTTTGCTATCCATAGGGTTTTCAATGGCTAATTGTTTCAGGAGTGGTTTGCCAGTGCCTACTCCCTAGTCTCTCTTAGTCTGGAAGCTCAGCTGAATCCTGTCCACCATGGGTCACCCTGCTGGTATCTGAGATACTGGTGGCATAGCTTTCAGCCTCATTGCAACACACAAGCCCCCACAGTGTCACAAACTGACAGATATGTGGGGGAATAGAGATATATGAAGTTTATATTCCATTTGCATTGAAATCATCTTCTGGATATTTAAATCAATGTAACATTCAAATAATGTGTGTTGTTTGAAGAAATATTAATACTATTTTAGATTACCTTTCCAATAGCAAATATCCAATTTTAAATCATAACTACTTTAGAAATATTAAAATTAATATCAAATCTACCCATTTATGTGAAATCCTGGGTCTATCTTAAATGAAATCACAGCTCATTAAAATAAACTCTATTTTTTCACAATGATAGTTACACTTGTAAGCCTATTTATGTAAAATTTCCCTTACATCATTATTGTAATTTTACCACAGTGAATCTTTTATCATAAAGGAAAGTGTCTATAGGAATAAATAAAATTATGTTGAAATTTATTTAGATATTTAAATACTATTTCATTTTAAAAAAAACAGGCATTTGAGTATTTAGTAATTTTCAAATGTTTTTATCATGTATTTGTATCAGCTGGATAATCACAAAATGAATGAAGTTATGGTGGGACAAATACCAGGATGAATTCTAAAATGCAACTTCCTGATATAATGCCAATTCTCATTAGAACTGCAAAACCCTGAAGATATGAAATTATATATAGAAAATATTTACTGTTTTTAATTACATTTATATTCTAGAATAAATTATAGTTAATGTTGATGTGACTATAAATCAATGTTAGCCTATGTATAAACAAAATTTCTCATAGATATGTTGTTGCTAGGTGCCCTGGAGTTGGTAACCGACTCATAGAGACCCTGTGTATATCAGGTGAAACACGATTGTCAGTGCTTCTCTGCTGTTCTTAGGGTTTTCAGGGGCAGACTGATTTTTTGGAGTGGGTTGCTGGGTCTGTCTGCCAAGCCTACAGCACCTGGTGTTCCCAGGTGGTCTCCCATCCAAGTACTAACCAGTCCCGGACCTGCTTAGTTTCCAAGATCTGATGGGATCCAATGCCACAGGGCTATGGCTGCAGACTGCATGGATATAATCATATTAAAATTCACATTCACATTAAAAGTGTTGGCCCTTGTCCAAACTATTTCTTCTTCAATAACAATAATCTGTTTCAATAAAGAATTATTACTGGGTAATGTGACACACATCTGTAATCTTAGTGATGCAGGAGGCTGAAGCATGAGGATCAGGAATTTGATTCCCATGGCTTCCTGTGCATTATAGCGATTCCTTATCTTAAAGTAAAAAATAAAAAAGTGATTGGAGGTGCATATCAGTGGTAGAGCACTTGCCTACCATACATGAGGCTGGGTTCTACCTACCAGTATTGTGCAGAAATAATAGGTACAGTAAGGGTTGGGTTCTACCTTAGTTCATAGAATGCTGTTCTGCACACTCTGAGGCCCTGGGTTTGATCACCAGCCCTGCAAAACTGGGAGAAGGACCTGGCTGCCCTCTCTCAAATCAGTCAGCCATGGAAAGCCATATAAATAGCAGAGAAACACTAACATAGTACCAGGCATGGCACAGTATTGGTTAATGTTTTGGTCTGTTGTACATAGAGTTGCTATGAGTAGGACCTGACTTGAAGGCACCTAACCAAAACAACAACAAGATAAAATGAAATACTTGACATTTTATGAATATTTTAACTCAAATATTACTGTTTTTTGTATAAAATTTTCAATACTATTTAAAACCCTTTCTCAAATACTTTACTGAGAAAATATAAACATTTTGAACCTGATTTGAAAATTTAAAAACTTATTGTGAATATTTCTGATTTTTGTCAGAAAATGAGAAAAAAATAGAAATTATGAAAATTATGAAGAAATAGTATGCTGACTGCTTCATAAAATGGATGAAAGAATAAAAAAAAGAAAATGTTATTTTCAAAAATTACATGCATTGAAACCAGACATAGTTCATAGAAACCTTTTCTTTCTAACTTTTAGTTGGTTTAATAGGAGGGAGGAGAAAACATGAGTGGAAATTTTAAGAATAGGCAACGCCAGGTGATGTCAGGAAAGACATTATGGAGTGAAGAAATGGGGAGCATTACCAATTTTCCTGTCCCACAATAATTATTCACTGAAAAACCCATAAAGTCCACTACTATAGCAAAGGGGTGGTGGAGCTTTCAGTCACCTCATGATTTACTACTTTACCCATTCTAATGGATTTCAGGCATTTTTTCCCTCTCCTGAATCTGTCCAACAGGTGTTATTTAAACTGACTTACTCTGTAGAAGGATGCTGATGGAAAAGTATCAAATGGAGGGCATCTAATTCACCTTAAAATTGCTACCTGACTATCCCCCAAAGGAGATAATACTTTATACATGTGGAATTTTAATAATCTAACCAAAAATTATGGCTATCATTTTTCATGTGAAATTTCTTCCTAGCTAGAATTGTTTTATTAAGCATTGTCTGTCACTGAAAGCTTCTTGCTTTTACATCTCCTGATTCCAGAACACCAGAAAACACTACTATAAATTTACTTTTGTAAAAATAAAATAATTGAACTATTTGAGCTCACAAGGAGAAGTTAGTTAATATCCCTGTGGATTTCTACCTTGGAGCATATACATTTTATATTAGAATAACCACTCTCAAATCACATGCACAACACAAAATCACTACACTTTCATGACCAATAACCAGCTAGTTCTTTAATGTGAATCTTAACATACAAGTTTATTAATTGTTTAATAAATATAACTAGAAACCATATATTAATCAGGGTCCTGGCAAGAAACATAATTTAACATGTTTCCTGTCAATGAAAATAGTTTAAGAAAGAAGTATTTTTCTGGACACTTTGGTGCAGGCCTGTAATCCCAGATACTTGGCCAGCTGAGGCAGCATTGCAGGTTCAAGGACAGTGACAGCCTGAGCTGGGGGTGCACTTTAGCAGTAGAGCACTGGCCTAGTATGGTCAAGGACCTAGGTTCAGTCCCCAATGGATAAATAAATAGATACTATTTAAATGTGAGATCAGGATTGAAAAGAAAACAAGGGCTAATCAATGAACCAGGACACCAGCAATAGCAGGAGCTATTGCTCTTATCACTGAAAGAGCAAAAGAAGAAAGTGTATCACCAGTGCCAAATTAAAGCTGGAGCTCTTGGGGTTTCTGCCTGGAGCTGTGGCCATGAGGGACACAGGTAGGATACCAGTTACTAATGGATAGTTTGGAAGCATTTGCATTGCACTTTTCTGTCCTCATATTTCTTATCGGTATTCCCCATCTGCCTAGATGGATATTAGCCAAAAACAGAGGATACCAGAAAGATGTGTATGTTTTATGGACCATGCAAAGGAATTTGACTGTGTGTATCCTAACAAATTATGGATAACACTGTGAAGAATGGGAACACTAGAACATGTAATTGTACTCATGGGGAATCTGTACATGGACCAAGAGGCATTTATTTGTACAGAACAAACACCATCTGATTTAAGGTCAAGAGAAGTGTGCATCAGGGTTGTGTCCTTTCACTGCACCTCTTCAATTTCTATGCTGAGTAAAGAATCCAAGAAGGTGGGCTTTATAAAGAAGTATGTGGCATCAGGATGGGAGGAAGACACGTTAATAACATAGACTTCAGTATGGACTGTGACTGAACATCAGAAAAACAAAAATTCTTACAACAGAGTGGGTAGGCAACTTCATGATAAATGGAGAAAAGACTGATATTGTCCAATATTTTGCTTTATGTAGCTATAACATCAATACCTGTAGATGCAACAGTCAAGAGATCAAAAAGGGCACATTGCATTAGGTAAAGCTGTGGCAAAAGGCCTCTTCAAAGTACTGAAAAGTAAAGATGTCACATTGAAGACAAAGGTCCTCCTGACTCATGGTATGGCATTTTCAGTCATGTCACATGGTTGTGAAGGATGGACATTGAATACTAGAGAAGGAAAAGAATTGATGCTTTTGAAGTATGGTGCTGGAGACGAATACTGAATATATTAGGGAGACTGCAAAATACCAATAGATCTATCCTAGAAGAAGTGCAACCAGAGTGGAGCTTGGAAGCAAGAATGTCTAGATGGCATCTGATGTATTTTGGACATATAGTCAGGAGGGACCAATCCCTGGAGAAGGATATCATGTTTGTGAGAGTGGCAGGTCAATGAAAAAAAAAAGGAAGACCCTCCACTGGATGGATTAATACAGTGCCTGCAACAATGGGCTTAAACATAAAAAGATTGTACCTGGCACAGAATTGAGGAGTGTTTTGCTCTGTTGTTCACAGGGTCACTATGA
The DNA here is from genome assembly GCA_007922755.1 of Pedetes capensis. Taxonomy (NCBI): domain Eukaryota; kingdom Metazoa; phylum Chordata; class Mammalia; order Rodentia; family Pedetidae; genus Pedetes; species Pedetes capensis. Next base: position 14,267 of record VMDO01027355.1, read on the forward strand.
GATGGACTTGATTAGTCAGCACCTAACAACAACAACAATCTGCAAAACCCAACCAAAGTTCAGATAGAAAGTCTAGGAAAGGCCTATACAAGGCTCAGCCTCCACAAACACAGCCAAAGTTTGGAAAACTGATATGAGACCAACGGAAAATAACTAAAAGTACTGTTGACATCATTGGGGAAAAGCACATTGATCTTTTATAGCATACTGCATGGTTTATCCTTTTCTTCTGGTGTTAATATTAGCACTTTTGTGCTCCTAGTGAACTTAGGCTTCCTCACAGACGTTCCTCTCACCATTTTCCTTAAGTACCCTATTTTAGATGTCCACTCTGAGTCACCTTTAGCAAGGAAATTTAGCAACTTGAGGAGAGAAGAAAGAGGTCAAGGTGATGAGGGGAAATAAGGAGTTAAAGGGAAGCAAAATGAGAACTTATTTGGCATATCTGAGTGTCTTCTTTATATGGCTCACACTTACAAGCCATATTTTTTGTAATACTACTGTAACTCTTGTCTACAGCCATGTCACCCTAGTGTCAGATCCTATCAGATCTGAGATGCTAAACAAGACTGAACCTGGTTAGTACTGGGATGTGTTACAACCTGGGAATACTAGGTGTTATAGGCTTGAGAGATGGACCTGGCATCTCACTCCTAAAACAATCAGCCATGAAAACCCGATGAATAGCAGAAAAGCACTGACAATATCGCCAGACAAGGCACAGTGTTGGGAGTGTTTAATATGTTGTGCATAGAGTCTCTGTGAGTCAGACCTGACTCAATGGGACCTACCAACAACTGCATCTCTATTTGTGAGGACTGTAAAAGCTAAAAGGAGTTGAAAAGATTGTGTTTAACTTTATAAAATCATAAAATTTAAGGAAAGAGAGCTGGGTGTGATGGCACATGCTTATAATCCCAGCGGTTCAGGAGGCAGAGGTAGGAGGATCGCAAGTTCGAGACCAGAGGTAGTCTGTGTAACTTAACAAAACC
>VMDO01027355.1:15358-25479 GCA_007922755.1 Pedetes capensis
AAAAAAAAAAAAAAAAAAAAAAAAAAAAAAAAAAAAAAAAAAAAAAAAAAAAAAAAAAAATTCAAGGAAAAATAAAAATCTTAAAATTTATCCAGACATAATATCAGGCTATTCATTAAAGAAGTAAGTTAATTCCTAGAAGAAATATTTTCCTAGAATAAAATATTTTCATTTCCATTTCTTATCTTTTCCTTCATTGAAAAAAAGTTGTCTCAGATTTGTATATATCAAGCATAGATACAAATAGATTAGCACAGGATCTAAGGAATGTCATGAGGAAACATGAGTATCTCAATGTCCACCCAGTCACATGATGAGCAATGGTACAAGAAGCAAAAAGGAAGTCTCATAAATGAAAAAAATTTTCTATTTGAGCATTTAATCCTGCCATACTCATAAATAAAGGTGTTAAATTGTACAGACTGCCTCTGTCCTAGAACTCAGGATCCCCCTGTCTCAGCCTCTAGAGTAACTGGAATTATAGACATGTTCCATGGCACTCAGCCACAATTTACCTTTTACCTATATGTATTCTATAAATTATTGTGGCTCCATCATTGCTGTTTCTGACTAATTTCAATAGAAGCAGTCATATGACATAAGAAGTATAATGTGATTTTAAATTTGATGTTTTAAAATTTGGGAGTCTATATATGTCATCAACTACTAGTATTATATTACTATATCTAATTTTATCACTTGGTTCTATATAAAATTAACTTAGGTTTAAATTAAGAGTATACTGTTGTTGATTTTAGATGCAGTCAACTAATAGTGACCCATGTGCAAAATACAACAGGACACTGTAACGTGCTCACTACTATGTCAGTGTTTCTCTGCTATTCACAGGGTTTTCAATAGGTGATTGTTTCAAGAATGAGCTTGAAGATCCTTCTCCCAAGCCCGCAGCACCCAGTGTTCTCAGGTAGTCTCCCACCCAAGGACTAAGCAGGCTGACCTTGCTTTGCTTCCAAGATCAGATATGCTCAGATGCTGGAGTGGTATGTCTGTTGACTGACTCTAGTTAAATCTGGATGAACTCTCTCCTTAAAAAGTTGAGTTTTTCTGAGTGTCATGGTATGTACCTCTGATCCCAGCAACTAAAGAGCAGGCAAGAGGATCGTGAGTTCAAAGCCAGAGGCAACCTACATAGTTCAACAAGACTCTGTCTCAAAACAAAAAATAAGAATGGGCTAAGAGTGCGGTTCACTGATAGAGCACTTACAAAGTATGTGCAAGGTACTGGGATCAACCTCCAAGTACCACCAAAAAATTTTTAAATGTTGAGTTTTTCAATACATGTATTAATGTGCATTAAAGTTTATGAAATTTCAATCAGTAATATCTCTTTCCCTTCCAGAATTTCCAGGTTGTTGTGACATTTGTTATAAAGTAGTTTTGATTTTAGTTCTATTATATAGGAATGTTTTATTTTAGTGCCATAATTCCAAATTATTGTTACTAGTAAATAAAATCTGCAGCCATAGCCCTGTGGCATCTGATCCCATCAGATCACAGAAGCTAAGCAGGGTAGAGCCTGGTTAGTACTTGGATGGGAGACCGGCTGGGAACACCAGGTGCTGTAGGCTTGGGATAAGGACCTGGCAATCCAGTCCCAAAAAACAATCAGCCATTGAAAACCCTACCAATAACAGAGAAGCACAACAATAGTATTTCACCTGTTGTACATAGGGTTGCTATGAGTTGGACACTGATTCTGTGGCCCCTAACAACAACAACAGTAAATAGAAATACAATTGGTTTTAATATATAGCCTTTGTATCCTATCAATTTCTTAAATTCACTCAACATTTTTGGTGATAGTTTTATACATGCCATAGAATTATTTTATGTAGAAAATAGCATGGCTTTTGGAGATCAACCAAAATAATTGTTAAGACTCTCCTGTAGTTTATACTTACATTTGAAACACCCCATAGAGGGTAAGGGCTGGGATTTAGCTCAGTTGGTAGAGCACTGTTCTGCAGTCTCTGAGGTCCCAAGTTCAATTCCCAGCACCACAAAAATGGGAGAAGGATGTGGCAATCCACTCACGAGGCAATCCTGAAACAATCAGCCATTGAAAACCCCATAAAGGTAGCTATGAGTTAGACATGTCTCAATGGCACCTAACAACAATAGAAGGTAAGAAGATATCTGATATGAGCTATGGACATGGGATAGAGTTGTGAATGTGCAGAAGATTCCAAGAGGCCCTACCATTTCCAATTGGTGAAATAATGGCTACTCTTACAATGTGTACACTTTCTTTGACCACAAATTGAGAACTGAGAAAAGGATGGCTTTGATTTTCAAACTACTTGACAATACTTACTATATTAATGTTTGTTTAGCGATTTTTAAATTTTTAATTAAAATAATTTTGTTTAAAAAACTATTGAATATTTTATGTCTATATATAAATTGCACAAATAAGTAAATTACATATTACCCTAGGAAATTGTATCTGTTAGAAATAATTTTGACTTTACAGTGACTAACATTGGTAAATACTTAAGTGAAATTATTTCTTTCCCTTCTTTCATCTTTCATGACAGTCTTGTTATTTCACGGGTTTGAGATGTGAACTAATCCTTTGGGCCTCAAAACAATATTACATGAAGAGAAAAAGGACAAACAGAAAGAAAAATGCTTTATTCTAGGAAAATATTTGATTTTTAATGTTCAATATGTACACTTTCTCGAAGGACTATAAAAACTACTTCTTAGTGTCCTAACTTGTGTCTCTTGGACATTCTTTGTGAGAAGACAGATGGGAGAGGACTTGTGCTTAGGTGTTTGGTCAGCTGACCAACAATGTAGGTCAAAGTTTATTCCTATAAATATCCACTTTCCACATCCACCCCCTCATCCCTTAAGGGACAACATATCACCTCTTTTCCTGGGAAGTCAGACCCCATAAGTTTCATTTGGTGATTACATCTGCCTTGAACCTGGAATTCCCCATTAAATTTGAATATTATTTCTTAGTTTCTAATAGCACATGATCTGAAATATAATTTAACTTTAGGTAACTCACATATGCAATTGTAGCAAAGACAGAAGAAGCAAGGTCTTCATTCAGTAGGGCTTGAGAAGAGACCCTGAAGTCATCGATCACTCACTTCTAGCAAAAATCAATATTAGTGAATATGAATATGAGGAAACACTGCATTTTTAGCTAATATGAAAGCCTCAGTTTTGCCTTTGGAAGAATCTTCCTTATGCATTTAAATCATTATCCCTTCTGAATTTATGAGCAGAAAGGATACTCTTCTGGCAAGTTGCATAGATTTGGCAATCCATTTTGAGTTGGTGGAAATTAGGGTGTTATAAATTGATATAAGGATTGAATAATTAAAGACTGTTTCAGGACATACTTGAGATTTTAATACTGGCAACTTTTAAAGGATTATAATCCATTTACTTCTCATCATTTGTATTTGTTATTAAGCTAGGATATGCCATGGGCACTGCCTTTAAGGCTGAAGAGTCTATACTTTATGCTCTTAGCCCTGTGTTCTGCCTTTAGTGTGTAGGTTAATGACACTACCTTCACCATACCATTCTACTTTTCCACTAGAAAATAATAGATTATCCCCGCCATTTTGTATGGCAGAATAAATTTAATGGATAGGGTTTTGGGATATTTGGAGTCTAGGTTTTATATAACATTAAAGCTGTTACTTAATATTCTCTACATGTAGTAGATTGGGAGAAGGACCTGGCAACCCCCTCCCAAAAATCAATCTGCCATTGAAAACCCTATGAACGGCAGAGAAGCACTGACAATAGTGTTTCCCCTCTTGTACAGAGGGTCGCTATGAGTCGGATACCAACTCGACGGCACCTAACAACAACAACAACAACATGTAGTAGAATCCGTATATAGAGAAGCATGTGGTTTTTTCAATCTGGAAAGTATCTGAGCTAGGGAGCTCTCAGATGAGTTAGATTTCAGGCTGTAAAGACAGAGTGCCTCTATTAGCAAAGCTGGTTTTTTTCTCTGCCATTTCTCTTAGAAGTAAAGTTAGTTCTGGTTTCAGTTCATTCATCTCTTCTACGACTATGTGCTGACAGTAACACAATTTTAACAAATGTATCCTAACGTACTAAATTTTTACTCAATATCCTCTGACTCCTTTCTTTGTTTCATGTCACTTTCTATAAAGAACGTATTCTGTATCTAAAGATATACAGTAGGTGATCTTGATGAAGTACTTTCCCATCACATAAGGATGGGCTGAGCAATTTTTCAACCTGCAATGGGTCCTTCTTTCACTGTTCAAGTGCGTAATCCTGTATCATCAATTTGTCTCACTGTCTAATACTTTTGGGTTTTTGATTTTTGAAACATGGTCTTACTATGTAGTCCAGGCTGTTTTGGAGCCCATATGGTGGCCTAGGCTGCCCTTGAAGTCATGATCCTTCTGCTTCTACCTCCCAAGTGCTGGGATTACAGAAGTGCACCACAGCCCCCAGCTTGGCCAATGTCTTTGAACATCTTTATAGAGCTTAAGAAATATTCTACCTTATGTCCTCAAAGTAGAAATTGAAACTTTCATGTCCCTAGACTTTACAGCCTTATGCATTAGTAGTTGATACAGATTCTACCAATAGCATGCCCTTAAGGAATATGAAGAAACAGAAACAGAAACAGTATGGGAAGAAGGCAGAAACAGAAACATTTCAGTTTCAGAGACATCAGTAGTTGCTAGATTTCATTCATAATGCAGAAATGGATGGATTGATTGTGGCAGTAGCTGCTGCTGAAGCTCATGTTCATAGCAGTGGTCTAGACACTTACTGGGGCTTTCTTGCCACTGTTCTCAAGGTGGCAAAGGCAAAGCACTGGTGACCTTATGCCACTTACTCAAAGTAAATGTGGGCATGATTTCTAGAAGCCTCACCTCAAGCACATTTCTTCAGCCCTCCAAATATTCCAGAAAGATGTCTCCCTTTTCTTTTAGTGCACTCTTTTCTACTTTTTTTCTTCTATCAGCCTCAAAATTGCTTGACATTAAGGATACAAACAGATATAGGGGCATTGTAACCTAATGAAATATATGTTTTGAAGTACCAAACATGACTTAATAAGAATATAAATAGGAGTATAAATTTATTAGATGATTTCTTAAAATATAAATATGTATTTGTATATATATGTGCATATGCCATTCATTAATGTTGCAAACACCATTGATTTTTTTTTGTTTTACAATATCCACATTGATACAAATAAGTAAATAAGTACACACACGTAAAGAAGCAATTTTCAACTCGAAATTAAATAATCCTAGTTTAATTTATTGTAATCATGGAGACACATTTTATTCATTAAGATAGAGCACCTGTTGAAAATAAATGTAATCTTTATTTTAGGCAAAAATATTCCTCTTTTCATGCCCTTTTATGAAAAATATTTTAGTAAACAATCTCTCTAAGTTCTAAATGTCCAGGTAAAAATAAACTAATGATGAAGATTATTAACTTAAAAATCAATAAAATAAAACTTCTTATTAAAATAGGCCTGAGAATTATGTCTTAAATAGCTTTATGACCTTTATTTGTTCTTGTTAGGTGCCACTGAGTCTGGTCTGACTCATAGAGACCTTAGGTACAACAGAAGGAAACCCTCCTCAACACTGTGCCATGCTGAGCACTGTCAGTGCTTCCCTGCTACTCATAGGGTTTCCAATAGCTGATTGTTTCAGGATTGCTTGGGGAATGGATTTCCACATCTTTCTCCCATTTTTGTGGTGCTAGGGATTGAATTCATGACCTCAGAGAGTACAAAGCTGCAATGAACTCAGCCACAGACCATATCATTTATTAATGCTCCTATTTTTTCATAAAGAATATTGTGTGTATATCAATATGTGAATGTATATTTTGTATGTCTATATACCAAGTAATACATATACCTACATGCATATATTGTATACTATAAGATAGAGAATCCACAAGATAAAATCATCTTGTATATGTATGTATATAAATTAATATATTTTGCATATACATGTTGTTGTTGTTGTTAGGTGCCCTCAAGTCAGGTTTGACTCATAGCAACCTTCATAGAGTTTTCAACGGCTGATATGCATAGATTAGTGTATCTCTGGCTATGTGTGCATGTGTGTATCAGAAAGCAAAGGGAACCATCTCATGGTCTTTCATTTAATTATCATAAATTATATCTTATATTACTCGTATGTTAATATTCTTTCAGTTTCCCATTTACCTAACTAATATGATTAATAAAAATGTATTCATAGATTTTCATAAAACTGTACAGAAATTCTGGGATGTTTTCCTTTATTAAAATGAGTTAAATATTACAAGAAAATTTAATTTTCAATCATTAAGATTACACTATCATTCACTATCACTATGTAATAACGTTATTTTCCCTTTAACCCAGCTCCTTCCTAACTGCCTACACATTTCCTATAGCATAAATACTGGATGTTTTACACATGGCAAATGATTAATATAATCAGTTAGGACTGCTTATACGTCATATCAATTACTTTATTAAAGTGTTGTCCCTCTGAGAGTAATTGAGATGTCCTTAAGAGGCCTCTATGGACATTTTATCATCAACATGGTCCAAAATGGTATCAGATTTTTTTTTGTCCTGGTCTTTACTGATGCTTTACATTTTTGTTAAGTTTATCATGCTTTGGTCAATAAATATGGGTATAATGTACTATCTTCACTAACTGAAACAGTGAGACTCGACTCTGTCCACTCAATGTAAAGTTGTTATGATGTTTTGAGTAGAGCTTTAAAGTACTGGAGTTTTCAAAAAACAAAAAAGATGCTGGGGAAATTTTAATTAATAATTGACTACTTCTGATTCCATTATTGAAACATAGTTGGTATTCACAGTCTAAAAACCTATGCCCAAATATAATTTCATCCATTTGATTCTATTTCCATATATTTTCCATTCAACCAATGTAATTCCTTAGGTGGTTTGTATTTTTTTTTACCATTTTAACATGAAAATTGTAGAAGACATAGAATAACAGAAGTTTCAAGTTAAAGGCGTTTTTACTAGAAATAGACAATGCTAATCCAAATGTTCCTCATATGTCTGTCAGCTTGTGTGTTGTGGAGGCTTGAATGTTGCTGTGATGCTGAAAGCTATGACACTGGTATTTCAGAAACCAGCAGGGCTACCCATAGTAGACAGGTTTCAGCTGAGCTTCCAGACTAAGACAGATGAGAGAGAAGGACCCAGAGGCCCACTACTGAGACAATTAGCCATTGAAAACCCTTCGAATAGAAGAGAAGCAGTGTCAAATATAGTGGTGGGAAATGAACCCCCCCACTTGCTAGAAGGCATTTAAGAAACAACTAGGGAAGAGTTGCCTTCTCAAATTAGAGTCAACCGTAATGGTGGGAATGGAGTAAAGCCCAAGGAACCTGTTTTTGCTGATGTGGCAAAAGCTCAAAATGAGAAGAAACAGTGTCTGCAACAATGGATTCAAACATAAAATAAATGTGTGTATGGCAAAGTGTTGGGTAGTATTCTTTTGTGCTGTATTTACGGTCATTATGAGTTGGATCCAATTCAATGGCACCCAATATCAATAGCAATTCAAATGTAGTTTCTTAGGTAAAGTACACAAATGACATCTATTAAAACTAGTCCATGTTCTGGGGGAAAAGCTACATTAAATATTACTATGCTGCTGCTTCAGAGATGAGATCAGACACTATGGCTAGCTTCCCTGAGTGGCAATTCTACTTTACCAGGGGTAGTAGCCTCTGTTCCTCCCTGCTTGTTTCTCATTGACTGGAGTTCCTCTCTATTGGCACGATGGAGTGAAGGCAGTAAGGACCCAGTATGCTTGGAGCTGCTAGGGTAGACTTCACCAGTGCTAGGAAGATGGAGGGAATCTCTGGCACACTGGCAACAATTACTTGAATTTAAATTCAGAAACATAGGTATGGAACTGTGGTAAATGAGGAATGCTCATGGCCTGTCTTTCCTAAGTTAGAAGTAGAGGTGAGTGGGACACACATAATTTTGGACAGTTCTACTTTCTGGAACCTCCAGCATGTTGACTTGAGGGATGAGACAGATGCAATTGGTTGTGACTCAGATGCCACAGACTCTTACTTCTGATACTCTTACTGAGATTTTGTAGATGCTCATGAATAAATACTTCTTCATTTGTCTTACCTCCTTAGGAAATTTCTAAAATGTAATTTTTAAAAAGTTTTATCATGATGGTTTCCCTGGAAAGTGATTTGGCAGAGCTCTTCATAGCTTAATCCTGGAAGTTATTGTCACTCTGTTTACTTTTGTTTCTTATTTATAATTCAGTTTGGATAATTTATACAGAGCAATCTTTAAGTTCATTAATTCTTTTCTTTGCTGTATTGAATCTCCAGGAGAACCTATTGGAAGAACTTGCATCTCTACTATTCTGTTTTTCGTTTGTGATGTTACTAAACCATTATTTCGTATAGTTCCAATTTCTGTGCTGAAATCACCCATTTGAACTTGTACGTGGTCTACCTTCTCCATTAGAGGCAACTTGATTGTAGATATTTTAAATTCCTGTGAGCTATTACAAATTTCTTTCTTATATTTGGGTCTAATTATTGCTTTGCTTACTGAAGCTTTATTTTGTTATCTTTGCATATGTTTCGTATTTTCCTTTTATACCAGATATCCATTGTCAGGCAGTAGAAAACTAAGTAAATGCTTCTTATACCTGATTGTGGCACACTTTTCTTCTATTAAATCTTAAGGCAAAAGTTTGGTATGTCTAACTAGGAATTTAGGCTGTTTTGTTGTTGCTGTGATTACACTCAGTGCATTATACACTGTGTTGCTCTGTTAGGTGCCATGGAGTTGGTGTCTGTACACCAGGTGTACAGACCTATGTACAACAGGTAAACCAATATTGTCAGTGCTTCTCTGCTATTCATAGGGTTTTCAATAGCTGATTGTTTTTTGGGAGTGGATTGCTGGGTCCTTCTCCCAAGCCAAAAGCACCTAGTGTTTCCAGAAGGTCTCCCATCCAAGTACTAACTAGGTCTGACCCTGCTTAGCTTCCAAGACCTGACAGGGTCAGACTCCACAGTGGTACGGCTGCAGGCTCCATACACTGCAGATGCCTCTAATGATACTTTCTACTTGGGACTGTAGATCAGTTTACAACACTTTTCTTTCTCAGTGTTTCCCCTCCCTCAGCTTTTGTCTTTGCACTGTGAAAAACACCTTGCACATAGTGGATGTTCAGTTAGTAGGAGGAAAAGAAAACTTGAAGGAGAGAGAGACAGAGAGGAGAAGGAGGAGGGGGAGAAGAAGAAGAAATAAACAAGAAAAGGAAAATGACTTTTTCTGTTTAATGGCTTTGAATGAATAGGTCAATTTCAAAACTAGAGTAATCAAGGAAATTTTTCTTCCTCCCCCTCTTTTCCTCTTCTTTCACTTTTTTCACCTTGAATGTATAAAATACACAACTGAGATTACAATTTGTTGATTTATTTCTCTACTTGCACTTATTAATGTATTTTTCTAGGTTCAATGGAATTCTTTCATTTTAACCGTTTAATTTAATTTCCAACTTTTGAAAAGTTATAAAAAGAATACAAAGGCATCCCAGGTGCTTTCACCCAATTTTCCTAATTGTTAACATTTTACCACATTTACATTATTATTCCCTACAATATAGAACTATATCTGTGACTATCTATATGTCTATGTGAATATAGACCTGTATGTACAAAATGTTTTCTGAAGCATTTATGTCTCAGAAATGATATCAAAGTACTGCTTACTATTTCAGTGTCATTTTCCTAAAGACAATCGTGGCCACTTCCAATACACAAATACAACCCTCAAAACCAACACATTGTCATTGGTAAAATTCTACACCTATTCCAGATCTGTTCAAATTTTGTTGATGATCCTGTTATTTCATTTTACAAGTTCATAATCCTCCAGAGCTCCATGCATTCCATTTATTGAACACATTGTTTTAATATCCTTTAGTCTAGAATAATTTCTTAGCTTTACTTTGCTATTTATGATCTTGGCTTTTTTTATCAGAAAAAGCCACAGACTTTGTTTACTATCTTTCAACTAAGGTTTGATTTCT
>VMDO01027356.1:0-25367 GCA_007922755.1 Pedetes capensis
AGGGATAATACTCTTATGAAGGGTTACTGGATCTGTGTTATCTAACAGATTATTTTAATGATTAATAGATATTTTGATTTTCTGAAATCAATAGAAATATTCTGAGAGACTATAATATTTTCTAACATCATCACATTCCAGCTGTTAGTTAAATTAACTAATGTACACACAGAAAATTGAAACAAAGATTATAGACTTTAAATAATTACCTAAAAATTAACAAATACAAAAAAAGGTTATTCTACATAGTCAATAAGTAATCAGTAAAGAAGAGACTTATCAGAGTGAGAACTTTAAATAATTGTCTAAAAATTAACAAATACCAAAAAAGGATATTTTAAGCAGTTAATACATAATGAGTAAATAAGAGACTTATCAGGGTAAGAAGAATACACTTAATATGGTAAACAGAATTCTAAGGAAATCCAAGATCTCATACAACTGGCATATACCAATATATACCTTCTCTTCTTTATGTAATTAAACATAAAAGTAAACATAAAAGTAGTTGAGTACTGCTCAATTGAGGATAATATGTAGCTATAATTAAGGTCTCAAATAAGGTGACCTTAACTGACAGCTTATCAGGTGGTCATAGCCTAATCACCTGAGCCTTTTTAAAAACAGAAACTTTTTCTCCAGCTGGATGTAGAAGATTATAGAGGTATTTGTTTGTTTGTTTTTGTGGTACATAGGGATTTAACCCAGGGCCTTGTACATATTTTTCAAGTGTTCTAGCACTGTGCTGCACCCCCATCCCATTTTTTTATGTTTTATCTTGAGATAGGGCCTCACCGAATTACGTAAGCTGTCTCTTGCCTGAAACCTGTGATCCGCCTGCTTTTGCCTCTGGAGTCACTGAAATTACAGGCATGAGCCACCACTCTTGGCCTAGAGGTGTGTTCTTACAAGCCTGGAAGAAAACAAGCATTTTTGTTATGCTCTTCCTTTATAACATAGCCCTGGTCAGCTCAAGTCTTCACTGAATCAAAGTAACCAAACTTTTGCCATAGCTGCCTGACAGAGTAAAGGATAGGCACTCTCTAGGATAAATAATATTTACAGAAATTCTTATAATACTTTAAAAAACAATGTCTAGTAAAAAATAAAAAAGTTAAGAGACCTATGAAGAATCAAGAAGGTATCCTTAATGAAGTTATTAGTAATTGGAGCAGACTTAAGCCTTAAAATATTGGACAAGATCTTTAAAATAATTAGTAATGTTAATGGATCTAGAGAAAAGGATAAATTGTGAGTGAACAGATGGAAAATTTCAACTAATAAAAGTGTCTCAAACAAAAACAAGAAAATAATCATCTGAAATAAATATTCAGTGTAGGCTATGCATAACAGAAGGAAGAATTAGTATTCTCAAATAAAAGTCTACATAAACAATCAAACCAATGTACAGAAAATGATAAAAGAACTAAAAACAAATAGAATATGAGACCATGTTGAACAATATCAAACAATCCAAAGTATCTATAATTAAAGTTTCAATAGAAAAGAAGAGAGAGAATGGAGAAGAAATATTTCAAAAGGTAATAGCAAAGTAAATTTCAAAATTAAAAAAGCCTTGTACACAGATTCAAGAAACTCTGTGACCCTATGCAGGGTCCATACAATGAAATACAATGCACATTTATTCACGTATAGTAAAACTAATGTTGAGAAAAATTTCATAAAATAGCTAGAGGAGGAATTAAAAAAAAGATATATTACAACAATGTGAATTTTAGTTGACTTCCCCACAGACACCACATAATCAAAAGTAGAAAGAACAATAACTGAAAAAATTAAAACAAAACAAAACAAACAAAAAGAAAAACAGAAACTTGAAAACCTAGAGTTGGACCAAGTGAAAAGAATCTACTTTTGAAATTAAGGGGAAGTAGGAACATACCAAACAGTTGTCTGAAAATAAAACTTGAGATGGAGTGTGGTTAGCAGACTAATTCTATGAATAATACTAACTAATTTCTATATTGTGTGTAATTAATATAAAAATCATATAGCTTAACCTCTACTTTCACTTTTTAAAGATGTAGATTTTTCCATTTTAAGGTTTTAATTAATTCATTTATGATTTCAAATTCATATATGCATTATAATGTTAATGGAGTGGCATATTTTCCAGTTTCTTACATTCTTTTTCAGAAAAGGATTGAGATCACGATTCTGAGGATATAGGCAGGTGAAAAATCATTACCTTCTTATAACATAGGACAGCACATATATCAGAAGCAGGACACAGCAAGGTAGGTCTGGGGGAGTAATGGAAAGTGTTTGGAACTATTAAAACTTAGGAATTTAGAGGAGTGACATGGAGAAAATGAAATAAAACAAGCACCTTGGGGTAGGATGGCATTACTCCACAGACAGTGGTGTTTCTGAACTCCAAGGAAGGAGTCACAGACCTCAGTGTAGCATGATAAAACTCAGTGCTCATTTAAAAAGCATTAATCTCCTGAGAGACAGAGGCATACGTGACATACAAATAGAAAATATTGATTGTATATGCCATAGAAGGATTTTACTCTTCATATAGTATAATAATTAAATCTGGGGCCATTTTTCTATTCAGATGCTCTGTTCTAAGAAGACCAAATGGTTACAGCATAGAGCAGACCCTAGGAGGTGCCTCAAGGTCCCAGGAAGACCAGAGTTCTATCTTCTTGGATATGTGCATTTCAAGAAATACCAAATCCAAACCTGCACACATCTCTTGAGTGTTAAAAGTCAGACATTGTATCTGAATCCAAGAAAGACATATTTACGTTCTAAAGTCTTAGGGTTAGGACCCAGGATGCTTTCCAACTTATATACAAACAGCAAAAGTTCTCATTTTCTCTTTTTCTGTCTCTTTCCCACCACCCCTGCCCTGTGTGTGCGCGTGTGTGCACATATGCACATATACATGCATTCATATATATATATATATATATATGTATATATGCTTATTATTTATTTATATTTTTATTAAAAAATTTATATTTATATAGTATTTTTCTATATAGTGTTTTTCTATATAGTACAAGATAGAGAAGACTTGGATGGGAAACTTAGATAGGAAGGGGGGAAGGGGGAAACATAGAGGAGGGTAAGGGGTAACCTATATGTATAATGCTTATCAAATTGCATATATGAAAATTGTCACAACGAAAAGCATGTCAAAATGAATCACACTATGATGTACATTAAAAATTTCTAAAAAAAAAAATTATATTTATATATTTATATTATATATTTATGTTTATGTTATGTTTATATATTATGTTTATATATAATATATATTATATATTATATATATAATATTATATATTATATATATATATATATTTATATTAAAAATATTTTTATATTTTTTTCCAGAAAGGCATAAGGACAGCTTTCTCTCTCATGTATAAATAAGAAAATCTATTATCTCCTTTTCCTTTACTATGAATACTGTGGGGTGTTTGTTTTCTTTTGCTTTCTATCTGGTTTTCATTGTACTGCCACACTGTTAATACCCAGATCAATGAGGAGGCAATATATTTATTACTTATTGTGATTGAAAATGTCCTCCTAAAATCTATATGTTTAAATTGTAACCTCAAGTGTGATGGCATTAAGCAATAGGGTCTCTGGAAGGTGCTTGGTAACAAAGGCAGAATTCTTATAAATGGCATTCGTGTTCTTATGAAACCAAGCATCTCTCATAATATGAAGAGAGAAGATAGATTTCTATGAACCAAAAAGTTGTGTGCACTTTGATCCAGTAATTGTCTGCTTCCAAATTTGTGAAAAATTTCACTTCTGTTGTTTATAAACTACCCAGCCTACAGTAGTTGGTTGCAGTAGCCCAAACAGACTAACATAAGTAATTACTAAAAAACTTGTCTCTTAAAAATGAATATTAAAAACCCAATACTGGAGCCACTTGGCGCAAGTGGCCCTAACAGAACCCAACTAATTTAGCATTTCCAATATTGAAAAACTGAACAATGGACTCAACTGTTGGCATAGGAAGGAACTACCACTGCCAGAGTGAAGAAGCATTTTTAGAAACAGGAAGTCCACCACATGTCTCAGGAATGAAAAAGTTCCCTCCTCCTCTTCCAAGCTTATAGTCTCCTTTCATATCATCTATTTTCAGAGACTAACAGGAACACCAGAAATATGCCTTCCATAGCTCCAATCCCAACATCAGAAAGCATTGTAGAGATGGCAGGTTTAGAACTGAGAGATAGTAACTTACTAACAGGCAGAGTATTGTTGAGAAAGGGGATGGAATATTCCACCTATAATACCATTTGATGCTCTTGTGACTTTTTTCTGTTGAAGATAGCATCATTTCTAATTGAAGTGATCAGGAATATTTTCCAGTATTTAAAATATGTGGTTTAGTTATATACTAATAACTATACTAATAACTATGGCAATAAACAGATTTGTTCTCTTGAAAATTTATGTTAGAAAGATTGTACAGATTAGGGAATACAAAATCATGAGTTTATTTTATTTATTTATTTATTTATTTATTTATTTATTTATTTATTTTTGGTACTGGTAGTTGAACCCAGGGCCTTGCGCTTGCATGCTCTGCAAGTGCTGGACCACTGAGCTGCACCCTCAGCCTAATTTTTTTTTTTACTTTTTGAGACAGTGTCTCGCTAAGTTACGCAGACTACCTCTGGTCTTGAAGTTGAGATCCTCTTGCCTCCACCTTCCTAGCCGCTGGGATTTACAGGCGTGAGCCACCGTGCCCAGCTAAGCATGAGTTTATTAAACTATGTGCTAGACAGGAGCAAGAAAAGTAAAAGAAATTAATAACATCACAGCACAGATATGGATTGAATGTTTATTAATTTGCAAAAAGACTAAAGTTCCATCAAAATAGCTTTTCCCTCTGAAAAATTGTGTTCAACCAGATGAAAAAGATGAATGGACATGTCGACAGAGGTACTCAAATTAAAAAAAAAAAATGTTTTCTGGTATTGGTCAGGGAAAATACAGAATTACACATTCATTGACGTGAGAAAAGTTCGCTCCTAGCAGGCACGTGAGTGTTGTTTAACAAATACCTTTATATCTGTCTTGTTGGGAAAGCCAAGAACCTTGGGGCCGTCATTAGGTGGCAAGTTTGCAAAAGAACCAGCTAAATTGTCTATATGAAAATTAATAAGAATTTGTCGAGCAGGAGAAGGGTGATAGGAGGAAGGGAAAGGATATAGCAAGGTGGAAGGAGGGTAGTGTTGAAAGAGAGGAGGAAGAGCCAGTAAAAGATCTATCAAGAAATAGGATGCAAAAAGAACAGCTTCAGACTTTTATAGTGAATTTCAATCAGAATGTATGAATTTGTTTTGTAGCAGAAGGACAGGCTACCACTTGAAGTTTGGTTCAGATGCAAAGGCCGGGGACACCCCATAGAAATAGTTTATAACTCACTCAAAGGAGTACCAGGAAGAGCATGGCTTGCACAGCAGGTAAAAGCTGGCTAAGCAAAGCAGGTGGAGTGAGTTAAGCTGTTGCAGAGGCTAAGGGAAGTTACTGAGGAAAAAGTCCCCATGCTGGTTGGACATTTGCCATGTTTAAATTTCATCCTGGTGCCCAGTGAAGTATACCCTTTATGATAAATCAGTCCAGACGTGGAGTCAAAGCAAAAATGGAAGATAAGATTAAACAAACTAAAAAAGAACTTGGACTACTTATATAACGAGTGTCCATGGTGAAATATCCTTTCTAAACTCTAAATCAGGGCTTCAAACCCATAAAAATTGGATTCAGTGTCAGGTACAATTTCAATATGTTAAAAGGTAAAAGGTTCAGGTTAAGTCTGGGTCTAAATCTTGTATATAGGTAGCAAGACTTCAAACCAAAACCAGACCTGAACCTTAAACCTACTACAGTTCAAGTATTTTATAATTTTTACTGAACCTGAACCTGACCCAAAATGAACCCAATGAAAACCTGGGATCAGTTTCTATAATCTTTGAGGAATTTATAGAGAACTGATGTGCATAATTGGAGTTGAAGAGTATTATTACATTTGAAGTAGAAAGGATACTCAGCTAACATAAAGAAAATTTAGAATAAGGTATTTAAATTCAGTTCCACGGATCATTGTCAAGACTACCTGGGTTACATTTCTTCAAATTTTAATGAAAACAAATTTATTTAAGCTTACAGTTTTCTGAAAATAGTTATGTTCTATTTATATTTTAATATATTATTAAACTTAGCAAGGAAAGTGTATAGTTTTATAATAACTTTGTCATATATCTGGGCCACAATACCTCTTCACCTGTTGACAACTATTTGAATTGGACAAAACTGTGAAGTCAGAATATATGAATAATCTTTCAAACATTGGTAGCTACACATTTTATCCCAAATTCCATTTAAAATATGTTCTTGCTAGGTGCCATCAAATTGGGCCCAAATCATAGCAACCCTATGTACAACAGAACAACTTTTCCCAACACTGTGCCATACCTAGCACTATGTCTGTGCTTTTCTGCTATTTTTATGATCCTCAGTGGCTGATTGTTTCAGGATTGTTTTGAGAATGGGCTGCCAGATCCTTCTCGCATTTTACAATGCTGAGTATCTAACCGAGGGCTTCAGAGCATGCAGGGCAAGCACTCTATTAACTGAGCTAAACTTCAGCCCCTTTAAAATATGTAAGTGGGTAAAATGTTCTGCAGCATAACCAAAATTATTTCTATAATTAGTATTCTGTTCTTGAGTATACAGTTTTTGAATAAGTTTATTAAATTCAAACATCTAAACTGAATAGAGAGTTTCATTTTAGATGTTTGTTTCATTTTCAGATTTTCATTTCTGGACCTTTTCTTTAATTTAAATTTTGATTACTTCATTAATATTAAATAGAAAATTAAACTATTTTGATGCTTAAATGAACACATTATCAAAAGGGAAATACAAATAAATGACAATGATCTGAAGAACACAAATTAGTGAAAATCTAAGCACTTTCAATTTATCACAAAAATACTAATGTAAAAATATTAATGCACAAGTTTTTTTGAGATTGTATATCCGGTTAAGTACATAAGAATCCAAAGGACTTGGGGTTTATAAGAAAAAAATAGGACTAAGAACATTCAGATAGCAGAATCGACACTAGTGATAAAGCTTGATTAGAAATCATAAAAATAAACCCATATTCCTCAATCTGTCTGATGTTGTTGTTGTTGTTGTTAGGTGCCGTCGAGTCGGTATCTGACTCATAGCGACCCTCTGTGCAACAGGGGAAACACTATTGTCAGTGCTTCTCTGCTGTGCATAGGGTTTTCAATGGCAGATTGATTTTTGGGAGGGGGTTTCCAGGTCCTTCTCCCAAGCCTACAGCTTCCGGTATTCCCAGGCGGTCTCCCATCCAGGTACTAACCAGGCCCGAACCTGCTTAGCTTCCGAGATCTGATGGGATCAGATGCCACAGGGCTACAGCTGCAGGCTAATCTGTCTGATAGTCTACTCAAAATGAGTCAGAACCCTCAACATAAAACCAAAAACTTTAAAAGTACTAGAAGAAAAGATAGAGAACAAGCTCCAACACATAGGCACAGGCAAGTATTTCCTTAACATGACTCCAGTTACCCAGGAAATGGCACGAAGAATCAACAGATGGAACTATATGTAATTAAAAAGCTTCTATACAGCAAAGGAAACAATTAATAAAATAAAGAGAGAAGCCACAGAACGAGAGAAAATCTTTACAACCTACACATTGGACAGAGGACTAATATCTAGAATATATGAAGAACTTAAAAAATCAAACACCAGAATAAATAAATAAGTTGAAAATGGAACTAAATATACAGTTCTCAAAAGAAGAAATGGTCAATAAACACACGAAAAATTGCTCAATATTCTTAGCCATTACAAAATGCAAGTCAAAACAACACTGAGATTCCATCTCACTCCAGTAAGAATGCCCAAGATTAAAAATAATAATAATAATAACAAATGCTGGCTAAGGTCCTGAGAGAAAAGAACCCTTTTACACTTCTGGTAGGAATGTAAATTTGTTGAACCACTTTGGAAATGAATATAGAGATACCTTAGAAAACTAAGAATAGAACTGCCATATGAACCAGCTATACCACTCCAGGGAATATATCCAAAGGAAGAGAAGTCATCATACCACAGGGACACCTACACTTCCATATTTAATGTAGATCTCTTCACAATTGCAAGCATATGGAATTAACCAAGATGCCCATCAACAAAGGAATAGATAGAAAAATTATGGTATATATACACACTGGAACTTTTACTTAGCAATAAATGAAAATGAGTTTATGTCATTTGCAGCAAAATGGATGGTACTAAAGAACATCGGGGCTGGGATTTAGCTCAGTGGGTAGAGTGCTGTGCTGTAGTCTCTGAGGTCCCGAGTTCAATTTCCAGCACCACAAAAATGGGAGAAGGACATGGAAATCCACTCCCAAAGCAATCCAGAAACAGTCAGCCATTGAAAATCCTATGAGGGTCGCTATGAGTCGGATACCAACTCGACAGCACCTAACAACAACAACAACAAAGAACATCAACTTAAGCAAATGAACTCAGTCTCATAAAGAGAGAAATATCATATGTTCTTACTCATATGGAAGAACTAAATCTAATTTGAAGGAAGAAAAATAAATCTATACATGTGTAGATACATAAAAATGAACAAGCACACTTATCTAAGAAGGGAAAATTAAAGCAGAGTAGTAAGAAGGGGAAAGGGGTCAAGCAGAGGGAGCAGATGTTGCAGAAGTAGAAAAAGTGAGGGGAAATAATATAAAAGTGTAAAGGTGGAGAGAATAATGTCAAAATATATAATGCAAATATATAAATACATGGAAAAATAGGGAGACTATAACTCATGATTGTATACAATTTTTATTACATATTAATCATGTGATTCTGTAAAATGTGTAAGTTGATGAAAGTGAAACCAAAAGTGGTGTAATCGTTGCATAATGGAAATTGTTAGGTGCTATAGCATCAAGTCTTACAGCAACCCTATGTACAACAAAGTGAAACACTCCTTGATGCTGTGCCATGCCTAGAAATATGTCAGTGCTTCTCTGCTTTTCATGGCATTTTCAATGGTGGATTATTTTGGGATTGTCTTGAAATTGGGTTTCCAGGTCCTTCTTTCATTTTTTGCCAATGCTGTGGTTTGAACCCAGGGCCTCAGAGAGCACAGAGCAGGAAACTGCTAACTGATATAAACCTCAACCCCAATATGACTGTAGATAATGGAAATAGCAAAAGTTACATTATTCCATACCCCATTAACATTTATAAATAAAGGGAAAGAAAAGAATCATAACAATGGAGAAGTGAGGTGAAAACATTTGAAAATCATGAGAGTCACACTCTAATATATTTACATATTTACATATGACTCCTAACTTACTTAGTGGAAGGAGTAGCTAACTCCAGCCCACTATAGCTAGCTGTGAAGCACTAGGGAAGGTCAAAGTCCAGACAGTACGCTAGTATAGTTCCTTTTACCAAGCACATCATGGCCACTTTATAACAAGAACTTACAATGCATGCACAATTTAAAGAGACTAAGTAATCATCAAAAACAGATTCAAAATATGAAAGGAATTTTGGACTTACCTGAATGGGAATTTAAAAACGAACAAACAAAATATGACTAATATGATAAGGGCCTTATTGGAAGAATAAATGATATACATGAATAGACTGATAATGTAAGCAGAAAAAAATGGATGAAAAGAACGAACAAAAATAAACTCCAGAGACCAAGACTACAGCAACAGAAATTGAAAAAGTGTTTAATGGGCTCATTAATAGATTGGACATGACTGAGAAAACAAATCTCTGAGCTTGATTATATAAGAGGAGAAACTTATAAAAATGAAAACTGAAGAGAAAAAAAAGACTGAAAGCAAGTAAAACAGAATAACCATGAACTGTGGTACAACTACAAAAGACCGTGTCTTTCACATAAAGAGAATAACAGAAGGAGAAGAAGGAGAGAAGGAACAGGATTGTGATATAAACAACTCTCTTCCATCACAGGCTCCTACCATCCTGATGTCTTGCTCAAGTGCATGGGGCCAACAAACTAAGGATTGGGCCCTCTGAAACTATAAGCCAAAATAAAGTTTTTCTCCTCTAAGTTGTTTTTGTAAGGCATTCTGCCACAGTGGTGAAAAGGTAACTAATACACTATCTAGATGTAAAAGTATAAGAAAAATCTAGATACAAAATTTGCACTCCTCACAAAAGAGAATGGACCATAGACCTAAATGTAAAAGGCAAAACTATAAAACTCCGAGAAGATCAAGTGTGAGACAATCCTGATGACCTTGGGTGTGTGATGATTTTTTAGGTACAAAACTAAAGGTACAGTCCTTAAAGAAGTAATTGAGAAATGGAACTTCCTCAAAGTTAAAAAATTTATTCTGTGACAGAAAGTGTCTAAAGAATGAGAAGAGAAGCCACAGTCTATAAGAAAATATATTTAAATGACACAAATGACAAAGGACTATTATCCAAAAGTATACATATAACTCATAAAACTGAGAAATAAGACAACAATTCTCCTGATTAACAAATGGGCCATGATCAGAGCAGACAAGTTATCAAAGAAGATACAAAGACACTCCTGTAATCCCAGGCTGGTGATTAGTTCAATTGGTAGAGTACCTGCTCTGCACTCTCTGAGGACCCATATTCAATCTCCAGCACCACAAAAACAGTAGAAAGATGTGGCAATCTACCCTGAAAGCAACCCTGAAACAATCAGCCATTGTAAACACTTTGAGGGTTGCTATGAGTTGGGCTATAAGGTGTACATGACAAGACTCAGTGGCACCAAACAACAACAACAACAACAACAACAACAATAATAATTTATAATCCCAGCTACTTGTCAGGCAAAGTCAAGAGGATCATGAGAGCAGGAGTTAAAGGACAGCCTGGGCCATAGAACAAAACTCAGCCAAGAGGAGAGAGAGGGAGAAAGTGGGGGAGGAGAGGTAAGATATACAGATTGCAGTAAGGATATGAAAAGATGTTCCATATCATATGTCACCAAAAAGATCTAAATTAAATTAACAATGAGATACCACTATACACCTCCCAGATTGGTTAAATTCAAAATACTGAGAATATCATATCCTGGTGAAGAAAAGAATGAATAGGAACTTATATTCATGGCTTGTTGGGTGTGTAATAATATAAAGCCATTTGGAAGACTATTTTTTTTACAAAATTAAGTATGCTCACACCATATAAGTCAGTAATCATGCTCCTTGGTATTTATTCCCAAGTAAATTGAAACTTATGCACACAAAAAAATCTGTGCATGGATGTTTATAGTAGCTTTATTCATAATTACCACAACTTAGAAGCAATTAAAATGTACTTAAGTAGGTGAACTAATGAATAATCTTTGGGACATCCAAGCAATGGAATATTTATCAGTTCTTTAAAAAATACCTATCAAGCTATGAGAATACAAAGAGAAGCTTTAAATGCATATTATTAGGTGAAAAAAATAGAAATGGCTGCAAACTCTATGTTTATAAGAATATGCCATTCAGTGATTTCTGGGGAATGAGAAAAGAAAGAATACATTGGTAGAATGTAGAAAACTTTAGGGGAATGAAAATACTCTGTACGATGCAACAGGGCAGGATGCATATCATTAATATTTCCCCAAATATTTATAATGTACAACACTTTACTAGACAATGTCCCATTGCTGTGACAAAATACCCAAGGAAACAATTTAATTAGAGCAAAGATTCATTTGGGCTCATGGTTTCAGAGTTTTCATTCCATGGTTGCTTGGCTCCAGTGCTTTGGACCAGTGATGAGGCTGAACATCATAGAGGTAGTGTGTATGGGAGCAAAGCTGCTCACATCATAGGGGTGAAGAAGCACAATAGAAAGAAAGTGAGGAGTCAGGGTATCAATATACCCTTTAAGAGCATATTTTCAATGACCTAACTTCCTCCAACTAGGTCTTATATACTAAATTCTCTACCACATACCATCATCTGGGGCTAAGTCCTCAACACCTGAGTTTTGGGAAGACATTTAAAATCCCAATTTAAACAGTTGCCTGGCACAT
The DNA here is from genome assembly GCA_007922755.1 of Pedetes capensis. Lineage (NCBI taxonomy): Eukaryota > Metazoa > Chordata > Mammalia > Rodentia > Pedetidae > Pedetes > Pedetes capensis. The sequence goes on from VMDO01027356.1 coordinate 12,119, forward strand.
GCCTGTAGTCTAACTTGGGAGACTGAGGTAGGAATATCACAAGCATGAGGCTAGACACAGCCTAAGAAATTTAGCAAGACTCTACCTCAAAATAAAATACAATAAAAGAAAAGAAAAGAAAAAATGGACTGGAGATACAGCTCAGTGGTAGAGTTCTAGCCTAGCAAGTGCAAGGCAAAGCCTGGAGTTCAATTCCCAGTGATGAAAAAAAAAATATATATATATATAACAAAAACTAAGAGTGAACACAAGTATAAATTATACACTGTGGTTGATAATGATATTGATGTAGGTTCATCAACCGTAAAAAAAAATGTACCACTTTGGTGGGTGATGGTTTGATAGCAGGGGAGGTTTTATATGTGTGGCCATTGGGATAAATAGAAACTCTAATTTCTGCTTAATTTTACTATTAACAGAAAATATCTTTTAACAAAGTTTATTGTTTTGAAAAATCATGCAAAAACATAGTATCTAAATCAATCCTCATTCAAATCTTTTTTTTTAATATTGAGAAGGGTCAGGTGCCATGGCACATCCCTGTAATCTCAGTGACTCAGGTGACTGAGGAAGGAAGATTGTGAGTTTGAGGCCAGAGGCAGCCTGCATAAATTAATGAGAGTTTGTCTCAAAACAATAAGAAGAAGAAGGGGCTGGGGGTGCAGATCAGCAGTGGAGCAGCCTGGGTTCAATCCCTCAGTATCACAAAATACATACAAACATACATACATATTGAGAAGGCTTACAGTATTAGGTTTGTTGTTTGTTCTGTTATATACATGTTTTCTTCTCAGACAATTTAGCACATCCATTTTCATGCTTAGTAGAATAACTTTATAGATTGTATTATTGAGTCTTCTTTGCCTGTAGCTTTGGTTATATATAGCCCACAGAATTCACCAGCATGAGCAATCCCCCAGTACAAAAAAAAAAAAAAGGAAATGGTACCAGCTCCCCACTGCTCTTAGGGAACATCAGGTTATCCCAGTTGATTTCCTTTAGCTTTGCAATCAGCTTTGTAAATCATTTTCCATTAAGCTTATTTAATTTCTCCTTAAAATATGCCAGCTATTTTTTGTCACAATTTATGAGATTGTTGGAACTAGGAATGACTAGAGGAAACTGATTTTAAAACAAAACCTAAATTGGATTGCTAATATATTTTAAAGTATATCAAAACAACATTATTGAGAGGAATATACATAGGTAAACTTTCTCTATAGGAATTTGTTTTACTCTCTTAATCACTGACGGAATGGGTTGCAGATCAAGGGCAAAACAGTGCAAGACAAGCAGCTGTGGCACTGAGTTAAGACTGAAACAATGATTATGACAAATCTTATGACTTAACACAGTTATTCTTGAGAGTTTTAGAGTGTTTCCATGGCAAGGATAAGCAATTAGAATACCTCAATGACACTTGTAAAAGAATTTCTTATCTCCTATATATTTAAGGAAGTTATGCCTTAAGAGCAAGCCCTGGGCCAGGCATGGTGACACACACACCTGTAATCCCAGCGACTCTCAAAGTAGAGACAGGAGGATCTCAGGTTTGTGGCCAGAGGCAGCCTGTGTAACTCAGCGAGACCCTATTTCAAGATAAAAAGTTTGAAAAAAATAGGCTGGGGGTGCAGCCCACTGATAGAGCACTGGCAAAGTATGTGTGAGGTCCTGAGTTTAACCCCCGAGTACTGGGGGGACATAAAGAGCAGAAAGAGAAGGAAGAGTAGAAGGAGGAGAAGAAGGTAGAGAAGGACAAGAAGAAGGAGAAGGAAAAGGAAAAGCAGAAGGAGAAGGTGATGAAGAATCCTCAACCACAGACATGGGAAGTAATACGAAAAGTATTTTTTGGGAAAAATCAAGTCAAGTGCTCTAAAGCAGAAATATCCAGATCCAGAGGAGCTTCTGCCATTAATAAAATTAACAATAAAATTACCAGTTACCAAGAGTCCTATAAAAATTTTGCAAGATCCCTCATATTAGGAACATGGCATTACTTATGTTCTGAGGAAATTCAGGAAGACATTATTACTTACACAAATGAAAATCTTGAGAAAACTCATGCAAAATATAAGCCACATAATCAAGCAGAACTGGAAAATTTAAACATAATCAAACTGCAAGCTTTTATGTGGTTGTTGTTAGATACCCTCCAGGTGGGTCCAACTCATAGCAACCCCATGCATAACAGAATGAAACAGTACCCAGCACTGTGCCATGCCCATGGTCTATTTATGTTTGAGCCCATTATTGCAGCCACTGTGCTGCTTCTCATTTTGAGTCATGCCACATCAGCAAAAGGAGGTCCCTGGGACTTGACTTCATTCTGAAATCAGGCAATAAAAGCATCAAAATGATCAAGCAGCACCTATAACTTGGTGTTTTGAAAAGCTTGTGGAAAATTTTCAGAATAAGTACACATTAGAAGAATAGGACACAGTGGACAGACTGCTTGAAGATTTTTGTAATCATTGCCAGTTCAGAAGATTTATGCCAAAGAACCCAACAAATACAGGATAAAAATTCTGATTTTAGCAGATGTAAAAACTGATTATTATTTCAATACTTATTGATATTTTGGAAAGGATTCTGACACCAAAGGATTAGATCAACATTTTCTGAAGTTTAGCAGACCTACTCAGTCAGTGCTTTGTTTAGCTAAAGCAATTTATTGTCATATTCCCAGCATTACTGGTGACAATTGGTTTAGCTCAGGTGAACTGGTGAGTTACAAAAGTGAAAGCCAAATTATCTAGGCAGTGTGTGATAGAAAAAGAAAGAAATCCTTCTTGAGTTTGTACCAGCAAGAATTTGACGTCTAAATTCCTCACTATATGGGTACTATGGTGATAAGATATGAAATTTTCATATGTCACCAAAATATCAAAATCTATCATGGTAGTATAGGCTATGGATCAGCATTCTGGTACTGATAAAGAACTGGTAAACCTGAAATGATAGCTTTATATAACAAAATAAAATCAGGAGTAGATGTGCTAGATCAAAGTCCAAAGATTACTCTTTTGGTTACAGAACCTGTAGATGACCTATGGACATTTATTTTAGAATGGTAGATATAGTGGCAGTAAACTCTTACATTATATATGAAACTTTATGTAGAAAACAGTTATCACAATTGGACATTTTGAAAATATTAGGATGAGAACTGATTCTTCTAGAATAGATATGACATGTGTATAATGAAATTTTACCCATATATGAACTTTTAGGACCTGAAATGCTCAATTCACCTAGAGAAAACCAGGCAAAGCCAGCAAAAAGAAAATGATGTTAATATTTCCCAACTGAAACTTGATCGGAAACATCTAATATATGTTGTTGTTGTTGTTGTTGTTAGGTGCCTTCCAGTTGGTATCTGACTCATAGCGACCCTCTGTACAACAGGTGAAACACTATTGTTAGTGCTTCTCTGCTGTTCATAGGGTTTTCAATGGTGGATTGATTTTTGGGAGGGGGTTGCCAGGTCCTTCTCCCAAGCCTACAGCTTCTGGTGTTCCCAGGCGGTCTCCCATCCAAGTACTAACCAGGCCCGGCCCTGCTTAGCTTCCGAGATCTGACAGGATCGGATGCCACAGGGCTACGGCTGCAGGCATATCTAATATATGTACTAAGGGCAAAATCTTATCTGTTTAAAGTGTCCCAAAGTGCTGTGCAGAAACTGTGATACTAAGTTTGAAACCTGATATTTTATATTTTGTCTTTTGTTCCATGATTAAAGTTTCAATAGAAAATTTCAAGATGTGACTTTCAGTTTATGTACCAAAGAATTTTTTAATTTACTCCAATTTAACAAATTATAATAAAGAATTTTTATTTTCCATAAATGTTAATATATATGTATTTTGAAACTCAAGCACACAAAATATTTTAAGAAAGGTTTAAACTAAAACATAAAGCCATTTTCAATAAAAAGTAATACTTATTTGTCCTTAAAAAGGATATAGGTGTTAGTGGCCTAATGTCATTGGTTATATTCCAGTTAGAGCAAATCACCAGTTAAGTGATAAATATGGCCTGAATTTGAATATCTACTATGTACTTGGAACATATATATTGTCTACAAGAATTTATTTTTTGCAGTACTGGAAGGTTGAACCCAGGGCCTCACACATTTGTTGCAAGTGCTCTATCACTAAGCGGCACCCCAGCCCCCTCTTTCTTTAAATTTTGAGACAGAGTCTCTCTAAATTGCACAAGCTTGCCTCTGGCCTTGAAGTTGCAATCCTCCTGCCCATGCCTCCCAAGTGTCTGGGATTACAAATCTGTGCCTCCATGCCTTGCTTACAAGAACTTTTAAAATGCAACTATATGCTTCATAAATGTATCTCTTAGTAAGAATCGGGGCTGAGATTTAGTTCAGTTGGTAGAGTGCCACTCTGCAGTCTCTGAGGTCCCCGGTTCAGTTCTGAGCACAGCAAAAAAACGGGAGAAGGACATGGCAATCCATTCCCAAGGCAGTCCAGAAACAACCAGCCATTGAAAACCCTATGAGCATCCCTATGAGTCGGACACAACTTAACAGTCCCTAACAACAACAACAAGTAAGAATGGTTTGATAGAACAATTCTGTATAATTTGATAGAATCTTACATTTTGTAGAACTTCAAATGATTTGTGTTTGGATCTATGGGTTAAGAATGAGGAGTAATTTATACAGAAAATGTCAGTCTGAGGGCCTAGTCCAAGATTACAGGCAAGTTTGAACAATGCAAATCAGATTACACAGAAAAGAAAAACTAAGAGACATTTGGACATAACAGAATAAGACATAAATTTTCATTAAAGATAGAAAAATCATAAACAAATAAAGCTAAAATAAACGACTGGTGTCCAAGCTCATATAACTGCATTTCAGAGCATGAAATGCAATCTATAGTGGGGAAAATGCATACTAGGATAAACAGAATTTGGGAGGGGGTGGGTTGGCAACAAACAGGATAAGTAATAATATATTTGCTTGTCAACATTCTGATCTTGACAAAACATCTTGTTATAAGAAATGACAAGGTGAGCCAGGCACGGTAGTGCATGACTGTAATCCCAGAGGATCGGGAGGCAGAGGCAGGAAGATCGCAAATCCCAGACCAGAGGCAGTCTGTGTAATTTATCGAGACCCTGTCTCAAAAAGTAAAAAAATGGGCTGAGGGTGCAACGCAGTGGTCCAGCACTTGCAGAGCATGCAAGCGTGAGGCCCTGGGCTCAACCCCCAGTAATGGAAAAAAAAAAAAAAAAAAAAAAAAAAAAAAAAAAAAAAGAAAAGAAAAGAAACGACAAGGTGGCTGTTGAAAATTCAAGTCTAGTTTCAGGAAAGAGGAAGGACTGGAAATTCTTACTTTGATATTAGAAGTGTATTAGATGAGTTGGAATAACTATAGTTCTCCAAACAGAAAATACAAAGTAGCATGCAAAAGTGCCTATGAAATTATCACTTTAGGACTAAAGTCAGGAAAAAGAGTCAATAAAAATGACAGGGAATAATTGACTTGATGTGGAAGAAAAAAGAATCCAAGGCAAAAGAGGGCTCTCTTACTTGGTAGTGGTGATGGTGATGGTATTATTTAATATTTTAGGAAGATAAAAAAGACTTAATATAATAATCACGTATGTTTTTAACTTCTTGTTATACTTTTTCAAAGAGATGATGAAAAATATAATACCATCAGAGAATATCTTAGCAACACTTCATTCATTACTATTAACTTTAGAATTTAGGTTTTAATAAATTCATATTTTAGCTACATGAAGATAAATCCATGCTCAAACCACTTTTAATTAAATTTAGCTATGCTCAAAATTTGGATCTACTCTCCCTGTAATTACAGTATAGGATATATTTAAAATGATTAGTAAATTTTACACTGAAACTTTTCAGCAGATAAGCCATTTAAGTATTATAAAAATGTAATTTCTTTCTCTTTAAAAGTTAAAATTAAGTTTAACACATTTGTGTTTTCAAATACTTTTTATTTCCATTATTTTCTACCATTTATAAAAATTTGCCATTGCTACACTATTGTGCTACATTTAATGGCACAATAGTGACTTATGAACCAGGGTCATTATGAGTCTTTGGATTCCTGGAACATCACCTAGTCTTTCAAGATTATGCATCTCTATCCCTTGATGGGGGCTGGGATTTGGCTCAGTTGGTAGAGCGCTGCTCTGTAGTCTCTGAGGTCCTGAGTTCAATTCCCAGTACCGCAAAAATGGGAGAAGGGCCTGGTAATCCACTCCCAAGGCCATTCTGAAACAGTCAGCCATTGAAAACCCTATGAGGATCGCTATGAGTCAGATACCAACTCGATGGCACCTAACAACAACAACAACAACATCCCTTGATGAAGGTTGTGGTTTTTTATTTTGGAAGATATTCAGCATGTTGGATCACATGTAGACTGAAATGCCATTTTTTATAAATTTATTCCATTAAAGGTGTTTATGAGGGTCTCCAGGAGTTGGACATGACTCAAGAGCACCTGCTAACCAATCAACCAAACAAAGTTGTTTATGACTTCTGTTATGGTTTGAATTTGGAGTGTCCCCCAAAGACTCATTTTTTGAAGGCTTAGTCCTCAATTCTAGGGTTTTCTGGAGTGATTGGATCATGAGGTCTTGACTTCATCATTTGATTAGTCCATTGACAGACACATAGCTGAATGGACCGTTGGGAGGTGGTTGAAACTGTAAGAGGCAGGGCCTAGGTACAAAAAGCAGATCATTGGGTGGTCTTGGAAGGGTATATCTTGTCCCCGACCCCATTCTTGCCCTTCCTTTCTGCTTTCTGACCCTCACAAGGTGAACAGCCTCCCTTGGCTGCACCTTCCTAACATGATGTTCTGCTTCATCACAGACCCAGAAATAATGGAACCAAATGACCATGAACTGAAACCTCTGAAACCACGAGACAAATAAGTCCTTCCTTCTTCATAAGTACTTTGTCATAAGTGGTTTGTCATAGTGGTAAAAAGCTGACTAATACTTCTTTTCAGCTTGCAAATACTTTACATTTCCAATATGCTATTAGTCATTTTTCTGCCTATAGTCATGCCACACTGGCATCTGATCCCCTCAGATCTTGGCAGCTAAGCAGGGTCAGGCCTGGTTAGTACTTGGACGAGAGAACCCCTGGGAACACCAGGTGATGTAGACGTGGGAGAAGGACCTGGAAACCCACTCCCAAAACAATCAGCCATTGAAAACCCTGTGAATAGTAGAGAACCCCTGACATAGTACCAGGCATTGCACAGTGTTGGGGAATGTTTCATCTGTACTACATAGGGTTGCTATGAGTCAGACCCAACTAGATGGCACCTAATAACAATTAGTTGCTTTTTATAATTAAGTGAAAATCAGAAAATTAAGCATTGTCAGCATGTTAATTCTACTCTGAGTTCAGAAAAATAGCTGCCACTGTTATCTTTTCCAATATTACTATTTTGATAACTCAGAAAAGCGTCATTGAAATGAGATTTTTTTGTCCATGGTTTATATTCCAGGCAAAATATCAACACTAAGACACTTAAATTCATCTCTCTGTTCTAAGGAGGGAAAGACACTTTGAATTTTAATGTAGTTTTTGTTTTTGTAGTTAACCTTCAGAACTAAATTAATGAGTGTACAACTTACTGATTCTGAAAAGAGATAAACTATCATTTCCTCAATAGCTACTTATAGGACACTACAATTCAGTGTACAGTAATGTGGGTTGCGTCTTGCTCATATTATTCTGTAACAGGGGGTTTATATGGATAAATATGTTGACCAGTAATATTAAAAAGTTCCTCACAATTACATCCCAATACAATTTCCATTGTCTCATAAGTGGTCTTAAGAATTCTGCTTAAGCCAGGTGCGGTGGCGCATGCCTGCAATCCCAGCGGCTAGGAGATGAAGGCAGGAGGATTGCAAGTTCGAGACCAGAGGCAATCTGTGTAACTTAGGGAGACCCTGTCTCAAAAAGTAGAAAATGGGCTGGGGTTGCAACTCAGTGGTCCAGCACTTGCAGAACATGCAAGTACTAGGCCCTGGGTCCAACCCCCAGTACCACGGGAAAAAAAAGAAAAAGAATTCTGCTTTGACTTCTGCAGGTAGAAAAAGAGCACGGAAGAACTCTGCCAGCTGAATGCATGCATAACATGCAAAATAGATCCTGTAAAACTTAGAATTTGCTAAGGTGACCGGCTTGGTTGGAGTTGAGCTTGAAAGAGAAAGTAGTAAAAGGACATATTCATTTTCCATGTACGGAGATCAACTTAAATCCTTCGCTATCCAATAATACAATCATGAATCTGTTTTTATTGATGTGCAGGAAATGTGTTAGTCAGAAAATCCTAGTCCAAAATGCATTGATCTTACGTCCTTCAATGACCTTTACGTGGAAATTACATTAATCTGAACTTTGCATGTTAGTTTCTTTCCCTAATTTTGTTTTTTTAAATATTAGGAGCTAGTATTGTGCTATTAATTATTGTTGTCGTTACGTGCTATTGAGTTGGGTCTGACACATAGTGACCCTCATAGGGTCTTCATTGGCTGATTTTTTCAGGATTGTTTTGGGAATGGATTGCTACATCCTTCTCCCATTTTTGCAGTGCTAGGGATCAAACCTGGGTCCTCAGAGACTGCAGAGCAGCACTCTACCAACTGAGCTAACCCCAGCCATGTTATTAATTAGTTGTAAGATATTACAGTGTCTGCCACCATAAACTAATACATCATGCACTAACGTTACTTACATGAAAAGAAATATATTTCCATGGCTCCTACCATACAATGAAGTATACAAAACAAACAAGGGACATAATATATGAATTAATCTCTTTCTCTAAACCCATCTCACTTTGTTCCCATTTGTATATAGCAGTCTGTTCTACTATACAAGATGTATACAGTGAATGCTGATATTGAGTGGCAACCCACAGAAAGGCAGATATCTTCAATAATGGAAGTGGCAAGTGACATGTCAAACCTTCACATCAGCGTGTGACAAATTTCACCTTGTATGTTGCAGTCTGTCAGGTGTAAGCTATGATGGAGAGAAAGTATATTTTTAAAGTGGCCCTAAATCATAGGTCATGAATGCTTCTAGTATAGCAATTTCTGTCACATAAACATTATAGCATGTGCTCATCCACTTTATTTACTGGATGTGGTACTGTGCAGCTTCTGGTTCTACCACAAAGTCAAAATGACCATGAGAGGTAAATATTTTTAATCAATCAGAAAATTAAGGTAGCTAAGATAGTACAACTAAAGACACTCTCAAGAACGAAGACTTCCAGAACTGCTTGAGAAAGTAGCAAGAGGAATGGTATTAATGTGTTCAAAACCAGAGGGAGTTTTTTTTTTTTTTTTTTTTTTTTAGGAGGATTAATAGCAATGTGTCTTTTACTGTAATATTTTTATTTAAATATTCACCATATTTTTGGGTGACATTTTGTACATTGACTTTATCTGAGCACATGCCTGTCTTCTGGAGTAAGTTTAACCTTTTGATCGACAGAGACTAAGCTTTACTCATTTTCTTATCTTTCCGATTCCAACACATTATGTGATATATATCACATATTCAATTATGATTGTTCAATTGACATTTTCTATATTATATACTTGTATATTTCCAACTGCTTGATTTTATGAATCTACATATAGATATAAAATGATATAAAGTATTACATTACTATCAAATAATAGAGGAGAGATGTTTCTGAAAAGAGAGTAAAAATGTAATACCCAAATCAAGACTTTCCAAATCATGTCACCAGCTGATAATTATTTACATAAATATTTATGTCCAAATAATAGCTTCCAACCTTCTTTATTCCAAAAGTAATAAGCAATTATTTCATAAGCATGCTCTCAATTAAACTATAGTAATTTTTCATAGTTATCAACATAGCATTATTAAATACATTACTTTAAAATTGCAAAGAATTTTTAAACAATCTATTATTGAATTTGTTCTTTGCTCTTTACCAACTGGATAAGAAATTAAATGTGAAGAAAAAGTACGTACTACATTTTCCAGGTAAATTTATATGGAATAATACTTCCAAATTCTACATGGAATGACTTCAAGTAAATTAGATTTTATTATTAGAATTAATTAGCTGAATTATAACAGTTCCAGTTTTATCTCTTTTTATTATTTTTGTTCCAATCCTTTTACTTCATCCACAAGCCCATTCATTATTAGTAAAATTAAGACATTTCATCTAAGTGAAAGATTCTTTGCATTAATAAAGCTCTGATACTAGCAAAAGTTTGACCTTCTTAAAAGTCACTGCACTTCATTTAAGCAAAAATTATGGAAAATTGTGGGTATTATTGTAACTAAGACTGGGAAGCAATGATATTCAAGAGGGTCCACCTTATTCCTTGGAGATTTTCATGCAGATGTTGCATGTGTCATACTCTAGTGTGCTCCACCACTTTACACTCTTGTATACTAAGGCATCAACTTGAAGGTCATGATTGCCTATAGATTTATCCTATGTAATTGTTGAGGTTAGTCACCCAGGTTTATAAGAAAAGAATAGCCATAGTCTCTTTTGTGTTCCTGCTGGGATGGTTTCACGTCAAGGGTTCTCTTTATGTTTGAAAATGGGGGAGTGGAACTTGGAGAATCCACATAGTAATAGAGATTTTTATAACATTAGTGAAAATGGAATTATTGTGGTCAGCTTTTGAAATTTCAAAATAAGATTTACATAAATATTCAATCCGGGCATATGAAGAGAGAATAGTTTTATTTTATTTATTTATTAATTTTGTGGGGTACTGCTGCCCTGAATCTAGGGCCCCATGCATACTTTTTGCACACTCTACCACTGAACTGCACCTCTAGTCCCCCCTTTTTTTATTGTGAGACAGAGTCTCCCTGGCCTCAAACTTGTGATTCTCCTGCCTCTATCTCCCAATTCCCTAAGATTACAGTCATATGTCATCAAGCTCTGCCCAGAGAGAATTTTTTTAAATAAAGGACTCCTTTATTATCTCATTTATGTTGTCAAGGTGTTGGCATCCTGGACTGGATTATAGACCGCCATTTAAAGGATAGACAGATAAGACAAGAAAGGAGGGAATGGTTACTTAACTTGAGTAGAAAAGAGACTGAGAAAGGTGAGAGGAAACTATAGCAAGACTTTCAATTTCTTTCTCTATTTCTCTGCCTTGAAGTTGATCATAGAAAAGGATCTGGCATTAGAAAACAAGATAATCGGGAGATTATTAAAATGCAGACATCTACAGCACACTCCATATTTGAGTTTCAAATGCAGCAAAATAAACCTAGTGCTATTTATGATTAGGCAAAAAGAGGAGGATGTTTATTTTTCCAGAGTAGCCCTTTTTGATATTTTAGCATGACTAGATCCCAGAAGCATCTGAGAGCTGGGTATCAAAGCACAGGCTTATAATCCAATGAATCAGGAGGCTGAAACAAGAGGTTAGGGAGCTCGAGGCCAGCTGTAGCCTGCAAAATTTAGGGAAACTCTGTCTTAAAATAAAAAATAAAAACAGGGCTGGGGTTGCAGCTCAGTGGTCAAGCACTTGCTTACCATGTGGAAGGTGTCAGATTCATATCCCCAATACTGGGGGAAAAATCTGAGAAACTAGTAGTGGGACTTTTTTAGGGAAAATATGTCATAGAAGAGCCTCAGAAGCTATGAAGTCCTACTTGTCTAGTTCAGGAACAAATAGAGTCAGAATCAGACCTTTTCATGTGCAAAGAAAGTTCTGTGTTCTAAGAGGAGATGGGAAAAAGACATTGAAGGAGGTTGGCAAGAAAGAAGAGAAACATCCCATGTCACAATATTGTTGTTGTTGTTAGGTGCCATTGAGTCCTGTCTGACTCATACTGTTTTCAATGGCTGATTGTTTCAGGATTGTCTCAGGAGTAGATTGCCATATCTTTCTCCCATTTTTGTGACCCTGGGAATCAAATTCAGGACCTCAGAGACTGCAGAGTGGGGTTCTACAAACTGAGCTAAATCCCAACCCCCCATGTCACATAGACCCCAGTTTTTAGTCAGCTGGTCATTGGCCAAAGCAGACAATGAGTGTTGCTATGAAAACCAAAGACTCAACTAGATAATAACTTGGGGATATGAAAACATAATGTTTCCAACACCTCTTTCTTTCCTATTGAGTAAGTACCTCGGAAATGAAAAGTTTAAGAATTCAAGTCTTGTTGTTGTTGTTGTTAGGTGCCGTTGAGTCAAGTCCGACTCATAGTGACCCTATGTACAGCAGATGGAAACACTTGCCGATTCTGTGCCAGGCAAATGATCTTATTTATGTTTAAGCCCATTGTGTCAATCCATCTGGTGGAGGGTTTTCCTCTTTTGCGTTGACCTACCACTCTCGCAAACATGATGTCCTTCTCCAGGGATTGTTCTCTCCTGACTACATGTCCGAAATATGTAAGACGCAGTTTGGCCATTTTTGCTTCCAAGGAGCACTCTGGTTGTACTTCTTCTAGGACAGATCTGTTGGTTCTTTTGGCAGTCCATGGTATATTCAATAGACGTCTCCAGCACCACAATTCAAAAGCATCAATTCTTTTACTGTCTCTCTTGTTCAATGTCCAGCTTTCACAACCATATGACGCTACTGAAAATACCGTGGCATGAGTCAGACGCACCTTCGTCTTCAATGTGACATCTTTGCTTTTCAATACTCTGAAGAGATCTTTTGCCACAGCTTTTCCTAGAGCAATGCGTCTTTGGATTTCTTGACTGCTGCCTCCACGGGTGTTTATTATAGAGCCAAGCAAAGTAAAATCTTGGACAACCTCAATCTTTTCTCCATTTAATGTGAAGATGCGTGCTGACCCAGTTGTAAGAATTTTTGTTTTGTTGATGTTTAGTCGTAACCCATATTGAAGCCTATGGTCTTTGATTTTCATCAGTAAATGTTTTAAATCCTCTTCATTTTCAGCAAGCAAAGTGGTGTCATCTGCATAACGCAGGTTGTTAATGAGACTTCCTCCAATCTTGATGCCACGTTCTTCCTCATAAAGTCCAGCTTCTCGGATTATTTGCTCAGTGTATAAATTGAAGAGATAGGGTGAAAGTATACAGCCCTGACGCACACCTTTCTCAACTTTAAACCACTCAGTGTTTCCATGTTCTATTTGAACAACTGCCTCCTGGTTCATGTACAGATTTCTCATGAGCACAATTAGGTGTTCTGGTATTCCCATTTTCCGAAGTGTTATCCATAATTT
>VMDO01027357.1:0-25373 GCA_007922755.1 Pedetes capensis
AGACAGGATCACATTAAGTACTCTAGGCTGGCCTGGCCTTGAACTCTCAATCCTCCTTCCTCAGCCTCCCAAAGTGCTGGGATAACAGGTATGTGCCACTATCCCCAGCTAGTATTTGATATTTATAAGTTGTTTTTAGTGTGTATGATGACCAAAATAAAGCAATTTTCAACAACATAAATTTAAGAAGTAACTTTTGGCTAAAGATTTAAATTATCCTAGCATTGATTTAATTAGAAGTGACTCCGTTTCTTGATCTGGAGAAATGGATTTAATAATGGTTATTTCACTAGACTCCCCCTGGAATTCTAGACAGACTTTCTCAAAAGTGATAAGTAGATTATATTATAGTGCTGATGAGGTTGCGCAGCCTAAGTGGCACATGTCAGTCACCACTTTATTCAACTTCTGCAGACTTCAAAGTTTCTCAACACAGGCTACTTTAGGTAACCAGACTTGCTGCAATTCATCTTTCTTTACCTCTCACATCTCTACCAGATGCCAAAGGAATAAAAATAGAAACTCAGTACAAAACACACTGTATTAAAAATAAGTTGCCATTAAAATTCGTACTGGCAATGTGTTTATCCCAGAGACTGCCTTAGAATAGTAGCTTTGCCCCACAAAGTGGCTTTCAGTGTCATATGCTCAGACTCCTCAACCTACTGCTGTGGAAACTGAACTTTCAGTAAAGAATTGGTAGAGGTGACATGTGAACACAGGTTTCCCATGTTCAGTGTTCCCCCCATATTATGGTATAAGGCCTTGAATGGCTCAACTGTTGGTGCAGAATCTCTGGGTTAGGCTGATTTTCTTGCAGCTTGGCCATCTGTTGCTCTACTACTTATGCTAATACTGATAACATTATAAATGTGACTGCTGATGGGGTCTTCTTAGCACTGTACATGCATAATTCTCTCAGTTAACTCAGTTGACCCTGTTAAACAATGACAATGTGTGTGAGGCCCCAGTTCATTAGCATCCATTGTTATAAAAACAGGGTTACTGACCTTGTCATAGTTAACAGCATTTACCAGACATAGCAATGTGGATCCTGAGGGCAAAAAAAGAATTTCCTTTGGCGATGTGAGAACCATGCTAATTACTCTTCTCCTTCCTTTTTGTTTCCAAGCATTGAATAACTGTACAGTTCAGTTACAAGACTTACAGTACCCTGAACTAACAAAACCCAAAGATATTTATAAACAATAATGAAAAATGTGTTTCAACTTGCCATATTTTCTTGGAAAAAGAGTGGCTTTTGCAGAGAAATATGCCTGACGGTAGTAACCACACTATTTTTACTGTTGTATCTCCCTACATAGAATTGAAGGAACAATGTAGAATTTTTTAAAGATAAAAATAAAATAGTCATCTTTTTTATCTATGTTCCCTTAAAACCATTTCTCAACCTGAGTTTTAAAAAAGTACTACCATGTTATGACTAAGATGGGAACTGTATGTGAGGCCTGGTTCATATATCTAAGCTTTCAGATATGAGTAGTCTTGCTTTAGTAGAAAAACAAGCTAAGTTAATTGTTTAACAATGCAATATTACCTTGGTACATCTTGTTCTCTCTTTCCCTCAGGGTCTTATAGGAATGAATCAGAAAATTGCTCCCTTATGTTAAGCCTGAGTCTGCACCTGTGTTGAATTCACATGGAACTGGAATTGGGGTTTGGGGGTGGGGATAAATGTCAGCAAAACTAATAGGATGATATATCTGAGTTTTAATTCTCAAATGGACTAGCATCCAATGTAAAAAAACATCGACAGGAACATTTTTATAGCATATTGTTCACAACTAGCACTGAAGCTAAAGATATAATCATGTTGACCAACTGTCCTCAAGTTTGTGATTAAAAACATCTGGTCCCACATATCAGGAAATGCAGATAGATTATCAGATATTCTGAAAACACTGGCATGCCAAAATTCTTACTTTACCATCTTTGTATATTCTGGATCATCTTTCAAGTATTAAAATAACCTGCACTTTTGAAACATGTTAAGAGAGTTCATGAAAGTAAATAAATCATCGAAGCAAATATAGAAGGCAATGAAGAGTTGAAAGAACAGAAAAGATTAATGATCTCTAGATTTGCAAAGGCAAGCAAATTTTGTGATGATCTGGACACATAGGTGGATGGGAGTTAAAGAGAGGATGAGTTAATATAAAAATGAGGGGTATTAAATGAGGAAAACAGATATATGAAGAGAGTTTTTTCATGTTCTAAGGCTACTCTTAATTTATGAATAGAGGTCATCAGCCACACAATGAAGCAAACTTGGTGACAAAATATCATATCTGCTTGATTTATATTGTGCAGCACTGGAGTTTTTAGGTAATATTGGACATGATATGAGATGGACTCTGGTGAAGACATCCATCTTCTGAAATATTTCACTATTACAGAAGGAAATGGAAAAGAAATTTGGGGCTCTGAGAATAAAATACCTCAGTTTTATCAGCCATGGAGTATACACTGAAGAAGACAATTATTTACATACTGCAATGGAGACTGACTGGTTAAAATCAAATCAATTGACTCCAGATGTGGATTTCTTTCTTTCTTTCTTTCTTTCTTTCTTTCTTTCTTTTTTTTTTTTTTTTTTTTTTTTTTTTTTTTTTTTTTTTTTTTTTTTTTTTTTTTTTTTTTTTTTTTTTTTTTTTTTTTTTTTTTTTTTTTTTTTTTTTTTTTGCGGTACTGGGTATTGAACCCTGGGCCAGGCGCTCGCGTGCTTTGCAAGTGCTTGACCACTGAGCTCCATCCCCAGCCCATTATTTTTACTTTTTGAGACATGGTCTCCCTAAGTAACACAGACTGCCTCTGGTCTTGAACTTGAGATCCTCCTGTCTCTGCCTCCCAAACTGCTGGGATTACAGGCTTGAGCCGCTGGGATTATAGGCTTGTGCCACCACACCCGGCTTCAGATGTGGATTTTTTGTGAGGGCTTTTCTTTTCTTTTCTTTTCTTTTTTCTCTTTCTTTCTTTCTCTTTCCTTTTCCTTCCTTCCTTTCTCTCTTTCTTTCCTCTCTCTCTCTCTCTCTCTCTCTCTCTTTCTCTCTCTCTTTCTTTCTTTCTCTTGTGAGATTCTCCAAAGCTTCATGGGCAGAGATTACAAGCTAATATGAGCTAAAGTATTCACAAACTACAAGGGACTTTTTTGGCTTATAAAAAATCCTACTTCATAAATCAAGCATAGGGCCACACACCTGTTATCCCAGCAACACTTGGGTGGCTGAGGCAGGAGGATGGATACAAGCTTGAGTCCAGCCTGGTTTACATAGTAAGTTTCAGGACATTCTGGGCTACACAGTGAGATTCTATCAAAAAACAAAACAAAAACAAAACAACCAAAAACGGAAATCCTACTTCTTTAAGCTTGGTAACTGGAATAACAGAATAAAGTGGTCTATTGGGGCTGGGATTTAGCTCAGTTGGTAGAGCGCTGCTCTGCAGTCTCTAAGGTCCCAAGTTTGATTCCCAGCACTGCAAAAATGGGAGAAGGATGTGGCAACCCACTCCCAAGGCAATCCCGAAAACAGTCTGCTATTGAAAACCCTATAAGGGTCGCTATGAGTCGGACTCGACTTGACAGCACCTAACAACAACTCTAAAAGCAGTGGTCCCTAACCTTTGGGGGCTGGGATTTGGCTCAGTTGGTAGAGCACTGCACTGCAGTCTCTGAGGTCCTGAGTTCTATTCCCAGCACAGCAAAAATGGGAGAATGGCCTGGCAATCCACTCCCAAGGCAATCCTGAAACAATCAGCCATTGAAAACCATATGAGGGTCGCTATGAGTTGGATACCAACTCGATGGCACCTAACAACAACAACAACAACAACATGATAAATTAGTTCAAGGATATTTACAAGTGGTTGTCCTTTGTCTAAACAAAATCTTCCCAACTCTACAAAAAGTATTTCTGATATGGTGTCCAACCACACAGTTAGATTTCACCACAATTGATAGTTTATCCTCTTTTGTGAAGAAGTAAATTCTAGGAAACAATCCATGGAAAACCATCCCCTGACAATGAGGGTTATAAAAGGAACTTGGATAAGATACAAAAGTGTTTTTAAGAAGGTATAAATGTCCATAGGGATTCTAGCCCTCTTAAGAAACGAATAGGTGCCAGGCGTGGTGGCGCATGCCTGTAATCCCAGCCGCTCGGAAGGCGGAGGCAGGAGGATCGCAAGTTCGAGACCAGAGCCAGTCTGCGTAATTTAGCGAGACCCTGTCTCAAAAAACTAAAAAAAAACACTGGGCTGAGGGTGCAGCTCAGTGGTCCAGCACTTGCAGAGCATGTAAGCGCAAGGCCCTGGGGTTTAGTATGGAAAAAAAAAAAAAAAGAAACTAATAGAAAAATCTTTAGTCTTTAAAAATTGATGAGTTATAAGAATATCAGGAAGTCATTTTGTGGAAGAATTTTGTTGCTCTTGTGCTTTCTAGTTATCTAATTTTCATTCGTTAAAACCTAACCTTTCCTTTGAAACTAGTATTCTTAAAACAACTGCTTCAGGACTAAAGTAAGCGCCACTGTAAGTAGTAATATTTTGTTTTAGTTTATTTTCTGTTTATTTTAGTTTATTTTAGTTTATATATTGAATACTTAAGAGGAGAAGAAAGGAACAACTTCTGGACATCCTCACCTCCCTGGCAAAACAACCTGTTTTCATATTTATAGGTTCTCATCAAGGTTGTCTGTGTATTTGTTTGAAATAATACTCTTTTCTAAATAATAACTTAATGGTAGCCTTATCATTTGGATACTTAAACATCATTCAATGCTTTAGACTTATGAAGTTTAATTTTTTTGTTGTTGTTATTATTGTTAGGTGTCATCGAGTAGGGACTGACTTGTAGTGACCCTATGTACAACAGAACGAAACACTCCCCAACACTGCACTGAGCTAGGCACTATGTCAGTGCTTCTCTGCTACATAGAGTTTCCAATGGCTGATTCTTTTGGGAGTGGGCTACCAAGTCCTTCTCCCATGAAGTTGAATTTATATACCTATTAATCTGGCTAATTATTTTTAAAAATTTTTTTTGCCTGTGTTGGACTAGGATTTTTTTCCCTAAAATCTTAAATAAGATCCTGATGAGTGCAGTGGCACAAGACTGTGTTCAGAAGGGCCTTGTACTTGAGGTCTAATATACTGCAGTTGCCTGCAGCCCTAGCCCTGTGGCATCCGATCTGTCAGATCTCAGAAACTAAGCAGAGGCGGGCCTGGTTAGTGCCTGGATGGGAGTCTGTTTGAGAACACTAGGTGCTATAGGCTTGGGAGACAGACCCGACAACCCACTCTCAAAAACCAATCTGCCATTGAAAACCATATGAACAGCAGAGAAGCACTGACAATAGTGTTTTGCCTGTGGTCCTACTGACACAGCCTACAAGTGCTGGGATCACAGGACCATGCCACCATGCCTAGCTTTCCAATTTTTTATGATAATTTGTATACATATGTATTTGTGACACAGATTTCTAACCACCATATTTCTTAGTCACTTTCATCATTCCAGTTTTACTTTGGGATTCCTTTTTGGCCTTTTCCGAGTTAGATATGTAAAAACTGGCTGAGATGAATTTTCTTTATTATCCATATAGCCAGAGCTGTGTATGATTTCCTGTTTCCTTAGTAGAGCACAATACAGCAATGTAGCATGTTGCACCCAGGGACAGGAGTTGACAACATTGTCATAGAGGAAAATTTAAGCTGTTGAACTTAATATGTAACCTCTCTGGTTTGAAATGGAGAGATAGTAAAGCTCTGGACAGAAGACATGATGCCCCAGGAGGACGGTGCCATGACTCATGATTCTCTCTGGAATGGACCCACATGGATGGTCTTCCCTACTAATGAGGGGAAGGAATACTTTGAACAAAGCTGGGCATTTCCTCTCCATTTCTATGTTTCAGTTCAAGGAGCCCAGAGAATGATGGTACCTTACTTCTATCTGAGTAAAGCAACTCCATATGCTTCTCAACTTAACAACAGGCATACATCCTGGGAAATCCACTGTAAATTCAAAATGCACTTAATCTACCTAACCCATGAAACACCACAGCTGAGCAGCACAGTGCACCACACAGTGTCGGGTGTTTCCCTACATGATTGCAGGGCTGACTAGAAGCTGTGCTGGCTGCCACTGCCCAGCATCACAACAGAGAAAGAACTGTATCCCTCGCCTGGCAAAAGATCCAATTCAAAACTCAAAGTATGCTTTCTATTGAATGTGGTTCACTTTTGTCCTATTGTAAAATTGAAAAATCATGAGTAAAACTATCATGAGTTGGGGAACATCAGCATTGTTTTTTTGGTTAAAGAAAAAAATACCTGGAATGATTTATTCTAATAGTGTAATGAATGAAGAGGTGGGCACACTGATGAGCAGTATTTAAAGACTGTAAACAGAGAGGGGTTAAATATGTCATATCACTGGGCATTGGGTCTTCCTTCTTCAGTCTAAGGAGCAATAATTCTGAATCTTTCTTAGTGTCTGAAACCTTCCAGTTTCTGTTCTCTTTGGCAGAACCTCATGCCTCTTGGCTTCAGGAGGCAATTTGTCAAGAAAGCTTGCCATTTGGGCGTACTTCAACTTTATTTCTCCTTTCCTCCATCCATTCAGGCTTCAAAAGCCTATAATTAGCTGTTTACCTTAGTTATTCCAGCTAGGACTTCATCTTGTCACAGGATCTCCCATTTCTGAGAACTTAAAGTATCTGCACCTTCCCTAGTAGGTGATTCTTCCTAGTTTTCTGAAAAATGCATTCCTTCACCTCCACTCTGTGTCTTGTAACTTCCATAGGCAAGGATAGAAAAACCTGGCAGTAGTCTAGATACTTGATGCTGAGCCACATCTATTCCATGCTAGAGAAAATAAAGTTCCTTACACAGCCCCCAGCAGAACAAAAGCCTTTAGCTCAGGCCAGAATTTGCAGACTAGCTACTAAATACAGGACTTTAGCATAATCTGGGTTTAGCTCACTTCTAAAATCAGCAAACATTGGAGGATAGTGGATTGGCACCCTTTTTCTTTACCAGACATCATTATTTACCGTGTGTTTTAGCCTATAAAGTCAGATTCAGACACCATTGTCACTTGAGGACAATGTTTAGTTGCTGTGAAACTGGCTTAGGTCCAGGTATGATTGACCTTGTGAAGAATATGTAGAGTCCCTGGAAATAATATCAAATAATTAAACATGATTTTGGGATTCCATAAGATATCCATAGAAACATGGCTCATTTTTTTTTAACTAAGATTTTTTGATGACTAATGAACTGTTAGCATTTTGATAAACAGCATTTTTTTTTGTATCTGAATTTTTACTTATGGAAATGTGTTGGCAAATGATATTGTCACTAGTTGGAGCCCTGATTAATCCCAAGAACTACACTTTTTATTAGGTGAAGTCATGAGAGTTGAGACAGCCTCATCCCTCTCCAACTGGAATCTGATAGAAAAGGAAGTGTCTATCATGAAGTTTTTGAGCAATTGTGGTATTAAATTTTAATTTGGAATTGGCTAAGTCCTGGACTTTCCAAACCTCATAAAGTATGAAATGCATCACTTAGACCTCTTTAGGCAACTTGGACCAGGAGTTCTATTTGCCACCTTTAAGATACAGTTACTGCATGGTGCAATGGTGCATGCCTGTATTCCCAGCAACTTGGGAGGTAGAGCTAGCCTGTGTAATTCAGCAAGACCTTTTCTCAGGGTAAAAAATAAAATAGGAGCTGGTGGTGTAGCTCAATAGTGTGTGTGATTTTGTGTGAGGCCCTGGGTTCAGCCCCTCAGCCCTGCATAAATAAATAAATAAATAAATAAATAAATAAATAAATAAAACAGTTACCTTTTTGGCCCAGTATGAGACTGTCCAGCTGGAGCATTCTGAAAAGTAGTCTGTCAATTACACCAAAAAGGAAAGATTCTGGAGATTATATTAAATATGATGGCTTATATTACTTGAAAGTTTTGCACCATTAAGTTCTTTAAAAATACCCATATATTTTTAAATTTATTTAAAATTCAGATTCTCTATTTCTCATTTTATCACTGCTTTAATTAGGCATAACAGATTGAAATTAGGTATCATAGAATAACTTTGCATGTTGAGACTAACAATACTGCAATTTACTCCACGTGATGGTGTCTCCCCCCTCTGCCTCCCATACCTGTCTGAGTCACCAGGCATACATGAATATGCAAAGAACAAACCTTCACACTTCTAGAGTCCTGGATTCTGAAATAAAAAATTTAGTCATTTAGTTCCAAGATCCACGGACTGATCCTAAGTGTAGAATTCCTTATTTTGTGCCTAATGGCTGAAAAGTGAGTTTTAATGTGCTGCAGAGGAGCACTCTAAAATAACTGATGCATATAAAAAATAAATAAAAGGAGAAAATATGCCTCGAACTATTTGCATATGATAATTTCATAAAATATTCCCCTTGAGAAATACCTGAGTGAAATTAATTCACAATCAGTAGGAACCCAGTGGGAATATGCTCGTTGAAATAAATAATCCAAAATTATTCTTGGGCTATGAAGTTTGTTTACTGCCTTAACTGAAGTGTGTATCAAACATAAGTGCATTAGCATTGGCTGTGGGTTAGGGGAGCCAGGCCAGGCCCAGCCCTCACCTCCTGTGCTTTTCATCCATTCTGCTGTTTATGTTTCCTGGCATAAATTCCAAACCACAAGGGAGATTTGTCCTAATGCTGCGTGTGTGTGCGCGCGCGCGCGCGCGTGCGTGCGTGTGTGTTGCACAGTGACGGTCTAGCACCTTTTCAAGAGGAGCCTCAAAAATATGGTTGAATTCTTGAAAGCTGCCTAAGAGTATCCTAATTTAAAAAAAAAAGATTTTAAAAGAACCTCCATAGGCAAAGAGCAATCGTTATTTTTACTTACAGAAATACAGACGGATTTTCTACACTTGGAATTCTCAGGGCTGACTACCACTCTTCACAATATCCATCTCTCTCTAGTTCTCTGCTATCACCTTTCAATATTGTGTAATGTTTGTTGCTACTGATATTGTTTTAAAGATTTAAGTGAAATAATACATTGGTTCCTGGCACATATTAGGTGCCCAAAAATGTTAGGAAGGTTATCAATAAAGTCTAACAAGTGTGCAAGGTAAAGCATTGCCTAACTGTGAGTCATTGTTGGGAGAATTCTTGTGATCAGTAAGGAAAAGCTAGTAAATAAAAGAAATTTATAAGTTTTCTGTGGCTCTGATCACAACATGAGCAATAACTTTTATTTTTCTGATGCATTTGAGAGGATACAGTGGCAGTGCCACATTAATCTTGTTCTTGAGTGCAAGTAGTCACTGTCCCCAACCATGGAAAGCATATAACTACTTGTCATCTTCTTCCCCAAGTGAGGAATTGAACAATGAAACTGGTTCCTCCAGGATTTAGATTTTTGGAGATATGGGTTGAGGTATTTGGGGGTCTGACAGTATTTATTCAGGAGAGAGAATACTAGGAGTTAGAAGAGAAGGCAAGTGCCTACAACTTGAGCCTATTTCTAAGATTCCTCTTTACTCCTGATCATTCCAGATTTTATGATCTTTGATAAACCCATTTGTAAGCATTTCTTGTTTATTAAACGCGCTCTGCCTGGCATTGGGCCACAAAGAGCTTGGCAGACATTGGTTTGCAATGGTCTTGCAGATTTGAAGTAACAAAGCAGGACTTGAAACCCAGTCTGACTGGATTCCAGAGGCTATGTCCATAACTGCAATATACTCCTTTCCTGCAACATTCTCTTTGTAGAAATCTTTCCCAGTTGGCTGCCCATTTCCCCTTCAACCCTGCCTTCAACATCCCTAACCAGATCTCACTTGTTTAAAAATGTTGCTGGGTATAGGCTATACCTATTGAGAATCATGTGGATCTTAGAGCCAGATGGATGAGTAGAAAGATAAATGGATGCAAGGATGACCAGAGTTATTTTCTTGGAACAGAGTGGTCCAGGAATTGGGTACAGATAATGTTACATTTACAATATATATTGAGTAGTAAAAGGGACAATCAGAGCAGATAATAACTAGCTCCTTCAAGATATTAAGAGGGAAATGTCACAAACACTGGGTAAGTCCATTAAAAGATACTAAACCAAATCCAGGGGGTGGCGGTGCACACCTATAATCCCAGTGATTCAGGAGATTGAGGCAGGTACATCATGAGTTCGAGTCCAGAGGCAGCCTGTGTAATTTAGACTCTGTCTCAAAATAAAAAGTAAAAAGGGATTGGGTGCAGTGCAGTGTAAGTGCACTTTCCTTGCATGTGTGAGGCCAAGGGTTCAAATCTTACTACTGAAAAAAAAAAGGTACTAAACTATATGAGACCAATCTCTAAATAGATGGTGCATTGTGGTGATTAAGAGGTTGGAGTTTGAAGCCAGAATACCTGAGTTTAAATTCTTATACTAGTATGTTATCTTGGACAGGTTATTTATTTTCTCTGTGCCTTCATTTCCTGATTTATAAAGTGGGCATCCAACTGCACTTACCCCATAAGATTATTGTAAGGAATATGAATAAATACACTTAGTGCCTGACATATAGCTGGTACTATTTAAGCTTTTATTATATTAATACTAGTATGATTCTTTGTACTTGATCATTCCCCTCTCCCATTATCTGACTGTAGTCCCAGGTATCTGGTACTAAACTCACATATAATTCTTGATACCCCCTTCGTTTGCACACAAGAACCCTGCTATCAGTGTACAACCTGAACATTCCATTCACAGACTGAATTTGTGGCTGATTTAAAAATATCTGGTAATGAATTCCTTTTTAATTTCCAAGCTGGGAGTAAAAGCTTGACTTCAAACTATCTTTAAAGGCTGGAATATTTTTACCCTAGAAAAAGAAAAGCACAGAAGCCAGGCATGGTAGCACATGCCTGTAATCTCAGTGACTTGGGGGCCTGAGGAAAGAGGATTGCAAGCTCTAGGCTAGAGGCAGTCTGTGCAATTTAGGGAGACCCTTGTCTCAAAAAGAAATAGACTGATGGTATAGCTCAGTGGTACAGCGCTTGCCTCATGCAAGGTCCTGGGTTTAATCCTCAGTACCACACACACACACACACACACAAAGCAAAAACAAAGCAAAAACAAAAATAAAAATAAATAAAGGAGGAAAGATAAAAGTAGGAAAAGAGGGAAGGAACAAGGGAAAGAAGGAAGGAGTAAAGGAAAGGAGAGAAAAAGGAACGAAAGAAAATATGTCAGAAAGGAACACAGAAGAAAGGTCACAAGGACAGAAAAAAGCTTATGTTTCTACTTGGGGAACTTTCTGCAGCAGCCTTTAACCTGCTACAATGCAGTGTTCTATTTATAGGACAGTAACAAATTCACCAACTATTTTCTCTCAGAATTTATATCAGACTCACACTAGATCTCAGTGGTATCTCTTACCAGTTTCTTGCTTTTATGTTGCATCTATTGGAAACTACAATGTCGTGAACATTTCCTTACAGTGAGTTACTGTTGTATAAATAGGATTCTGTGCATTAAGGGGTTAATGTAAGATGCTCAACAACAAACACCATGTGTGAGTGTGTCTACCTGTGTGTTTCCAAGATGACTCTCTCCTAGATATGAAAAAAGCATGAAAGGGAAGCCAACTCTCTCTCATACAAGATGTTAGCTTTCCTTCTTTATTATTCCTAGTAGGTTCTTCCCCAGATCATAACTTTCTGTTCAATCTAATAAAAGACCTAGAGATTTTATTGAATCAATCCATCTTCTCAAATTGAGGGAGTGATCTAAAGGTGCAGTTGGGAAGTCTTGAAAGCATCAGAAAATTTACTCTAAGTGCTTTATTCTCATTAACCATCAACTAAATTCAACATTGTAAAAAGCCTTTGTAAGGAAATCTCATTAATATATATTTTTTGCAAATATGATTGTCCACAACATCAATGAATAAGTACATTTAGAACAGCTTCTTCACTAAAAGGCTGGCTTTTCCACTTGTGCTTATGAGAAATCAGAGCAGCAAAATTGGGGGGGAGATGATGAAGGAATAAATAGTTTCTTTTGAGACAATTGCATGACTAGACTTTACACTTAATTTCTATAAGACTGCACAAAGAAGCTTTCTCAGTTAATTCGTGTCTCTGTATTGTAGCTTTACTCAATCATGTAAAAAAGCAACATCATTAATTATATAAGTGAAGGGAGGCATTGAAAAAAGAATGCATCCTTTCATTAACTTACAAAAATACAATTAGTAATTATTAGTGATTTCCTGGAGAAAGTCCAGAGCTGAATTAAAAATATCACTAACCACAGAGATCTTCATTGGCTGCTAGAGAAAAAAAATGCACTATGAGACTTATCCATTGTACTCACTTTTAAAACATTAAAGGACTGATTCATAAAGAAACCACACAACATTTGTAATGCTTTTTATTTTCTTTTGCACTCTCTGGGAAATGTGAAGAATGTTCCTTTTTCTAAATAAAATGCCCTGTAGCATTTAGTCTAACATGAGAATGGTTATTTCTTCATTCAGAATTCATGGCTTTTCTGCCAAAAATGAGATCGTTTTCTAAAAAGGCACATTTTTCAATTTTGGCATATTCTCTTGTAATAGGCAACACGTTTATGCTAATTTCAGAAAGATGGAAAAAATTTCTAAAATATCAACAATCTCTGGGGCCCATCTTGCTCCTTGTTTCAAATGGTATTCAAGATCTTGCCATCTAAATATATTAAAAATTACTTAAAGGGAGTTTGTTAATTTCCACTTACTGGGGCAACAGCCTCCCACAGTTGTGAAGACAAGCTCCCAAGT
Organism: Pedetes capensis; assembly: GCA_007922755.1. Classification (NCBI taxonomy): domain Eukaryota; kingdom Metazoa; phylum Chordata; class Mammalia; order Rodentia; family Pedetidae; genus Pedetes; species Pedetes capensis. The sequence goes on from VMDO01027357.1 coordinate 12,837, forward strand.
GCCAGTAAACGCTTACCAGCCAATGTGTTGGGACTGCTCTTCTTATATCCCAATTTGAAGAGATGCACAGTACTGGCCTTTCCCTAGGTACAGCAAGAGATGAACTCTGCCTGTCAAACATATGGCTCTTTGAAGACAGGTGTGTTTTGACTGGGAAGACAAAGGGTCAGCAGAGCTCTCTGCTGGCATCAGGAAGAAGGGAAAGGAGGCCCAGCTTGGGAGCATTGGGAGCAGGACCCTAGAGTATTCTCTTACTCATATTCATCTGCTTGCTATTTATACAAAATTTCAACCTGTTTGATGATGGCTCTTCTTTTCTCTAGTGCCTTCTATAAAAACAATACGGTGTTGGCAATTTGCTGAGAAAACTGTAAGATTTGGTTAACTCTTGATTCTTCAGAATGCAGATGGCCTGATTTGCTGTTTCTTTGGCATCATGGTTTAGTGTTAGTTTTTGTCCTGTTGACAGCCAGCTTCCTTGATCCAGTGCATCTTTTGAGGAATAAAACCTTAATTCAAACTTAGACTACAAATGGTCAGGAAGAGCCCAGTGTGGATGTGGTGGAGCACACCTGTAATCTCAGCCGCTTGGGAGGCAGAGGCAGGAGGATTGCAAGTTCAAGGGCAGAGGCAGCCTCGGTAACTTAGTGAGACCCTGTGATAGAGTATTTTCAAAGTATGTGTGAAGCCCTGGGTTCAAGGCCTAAGTACCATAGGTGTGTGTTTGGATGGGGGGAAGAAGTTCAGGAAGTTAAATTTGCTTTCCAAGAACAAAAAAGATATATGACAGAGTATCCCCTGTACGCCCTTCCCCCCATTCCCATCTACTTTTCTGGGAGGAAGGCATCACTTAGTTTTACATTCCATGGACGTGATCCCTGTGAGAGTCCATCAGTGTTAGTAAGGAAGCACCATCTTGTAAATGCTTCACTTGGGGGTTTGAAGGTTCCAGGACCACTGTCCACAAAATTACGTGGCATCATCATCCCCTTCCAGGTAGAATTCAGAGACATTGGTCACCATGGTCTTGAGCATGTGAGGCAACTTCAGGAAGAAGAAAGAACTCAATCCCAGTTATGGTCCAAGACAGAGGTTTAAGAGAAGGCAGAATAAAGGAGACCAGGGAGGGTGAGGTGCTTGAAAGCCTGCCTGAGGCCAACTTGATCAGAACCCAGAGATAAAGAGATGAGGGGTTCTTACTGAGTTCTTTGAGGGAACTTTTACTGAGTTCTTTGTGTCTGTGGGGTTGGGTAGTGGAAGTATTTTCTTTCTGCAAAGGGATTGGCTTTTTATGTGTCCCCAAACATTTAGAAGCATCGAAATGGATATAAATATATTTTCAGTATGGGGTTAAAAATAAAAGATTTGGAGTTATCTATCTTTTTACTTGACTCTATTATCAGACAATTTAATAATTAAATCTTTGCTAAAATTATATATAGAGAGCCGGGCATGATGGCACACACCTATAATCCCAGGGACTTAGGAGGCAGAGGTAGGAGGATCGCAAGTTCGAGAACAGAGGCAGTCTGTGTAATTTATCCAGACCCTGTCTCAAAAAGTAAAAAAGTGGGCTAGGGTGCAGCTTAGTGGTACAGCAGTTGCAAAGCATGCAAGTTCAACCCCCAGTACCACAAAAAACTAAACAAAACAAAAAAAACAAAAATTATATATATATGTATATATATATATATATATATATATATATATATATATATATATATATGTGCTAAGTAAAATAAAACAGAAGATCCAAGGATCATGAGTGAGATTCTATAATCATGGCTGAAAAACCAGGCATCACAACTGAACAGGAACACGTCCCTGGTCCAGAAACCGTTGTTAGCAGACTAATAGGAGAGGAGAGTTGCAGATGTTTAGAACAAAGACCTTTCTGAAATTGCAAGGTTTTTTTTTTCCTCTTTAATTCTGGGGACCAAAATTAAGGCTTCCTTAGAGTAGTTTTATCATTCTGAAAGAACTGATTGTTCTAAAGCCACACCTTGGTTATTTCCTCGGCAATTATTACAATGAAAGATCATTGTCAGATGCATGTTCAGGAGCAGGAAAGATACTGAGATGGTAGTTTGTCTGGATTCTGTTGGAGGGGGAAGGGGCCTGCCTTGGGGCAGCGGCAGTGTATCTCACAGGCATGTCCCACTGCATTGTGCCATGGCCCAGAGAGAGCAGGCTGTCAGTGTCATGGGCAAGACTTTTTCCAGTTTCAGAAATGAGAAGGTAGATCAGGGAGAAATTAGCGATTTCTCTTTCTCCTCTATCTTTCTCTCCTCCTCTCTCTCTCTCTCTCTCTCTCTCTCTCACACACACACACACACACACACCACACACACACACACACACACGCATGCACGCACACACACACACACAAATACATATCACATCCACAAATTTCCAATTGCTTTTAGTGGCAAAAACATTTTATTTTTATCATGGAGACATGTCCAAAATGATCTGAATCCATTATAAAACTGGTAAGGAGATGTAGCCCCTGCTCCAAAAGCATCTGTTCTTTTTATTCTCCAATGAAGTTGAGTACAGAAAAGAGTCCGTAAGACAGTATGATATGGATGCAAGTGTCTACTTGGAATAACTCCTTATTTTGAGAAAATGGAAGAAATATTACAATAAGAAAGCAACTTCAAGTTTCCTACCAAAGTCTTTATGAAAACACTGCCTGAAAAGGACATAGCCACTCTAGACAATAAAAGACTTCAGATTAAGTTCCAGTGCTATAATGAAATGGATGTGAATGGATTTTTTAAAAAAGAAACCTTCCTTAAATTGTTTCCTTATCTGTAAAATGGGTGCCAATAACCATTTGGCTACTTCCCAAAATTGTCATCAGGATAAAACTGTGAATCACTACACAAGGCATGTGAAAGAAAAGCACTAGTATATAAACCAGGTTGAAACACAAACAAGTTATCCCTGACCAGTTACACCTCAGTATTAGATAAAACTTTTTTTGAAAAATAAAAATTAGCATTTTTCTCTGCTCCCTTAGAAAAAACATTGAGCATATATAATATAGGAAGAAAACTTTATATCTTAAGATAAACAATTAAAACCTCTTCTGCCGTGTATGGTGGAGCATGCCTCAAATCCCAACACTTGGGAGGCTGAAGCAGGAGAATCACATGTTCAAGGCCAGCCTGGGATACATAGAGGTACTCTGTCTCACAAATAAATAAATAAATAGATAGATAGATAATAAATAAAATAAACCCCTCCAATAAACTGGGTTACTGTCTGAAACTAGTCTCCAAAAGAGCTAAAACCTAAAGCTCTTTTTCTGTGAATTATTGATGCTCTAATGAAACAACTTTATCCTTGATTTTTGTAAATCTGATATATGATGAACTTTGCAGACACTCATGTTATAGGAGCACCTTATAGTTTTTATTCAGGGAGTTGGTCCTTGAGAAATGTCCCCAGCTTAGGAAAGGAGACTTTATACATCATCCCCTGACCAGTCACCATATGGTCTACCCTTCCACATGGGGCATAGCTTATGGTAAAGCAGCTTTCTGTGTGGAGGAAAATTCTAGAAGAGGGACACAGTTGTCACCCATCAGCCCCTGAGTAAGTGATGCTTCAGTGTGGGGGGGTCCAGGAGGCATCTCACAGTGTTTACTGTGAATAGTTTCCTAAAAGTTGGATTGACTAAAGAGTATGCATTTATATTTTAATATAGACTGGAATTTTCTATTATAATTTACACCCAGGCAAGGTGGCACCCACTTGCAATCCCAGCATTTGGGAGGGTGAGGAAGGAGGATTATGAGTTTGAGTCCAGCCTAGACCACATAACAAGTTCTGGGCTGCCCTCAGCTACATAATGAGACCTTGGCTCACACAACAAAAACAAAACAATCAAAAAGTTATTATAATTTGCAATTACACAGCAATGTATGAGAATTGCTTTTCCCCAAACACTCATCAGCACTTCATATTATTACTTTTTCAAGTATTTGACAATTGCATATTGTTATTTTAGGTTGCACATTTCTTCATTAGCGATAGATTTCTCTATTTTGGCAATGGTTTTGTGGGTGTATGTATGTGTTTGTTTCTCATTTTTATGCTGTATTTGTTTCTTTGTATGTAAATGATATTAACTCCTTGTGAAGTGTGGTGCTAGAGTCTTCTGGCTATCTCTTAAAATCTGTTCTCCTCTTTGTTGCCTGGAGACATATTCTCCAGGCTCTTTTGCAGGCAAGTATGAGGATATGACTATGTTCTACACTGTGGCAGAATGTCTTTGCTAAGCCTGTTTCCCTTTTTATCCCCTCTGCTGGGCAGGCACAGAAGTCAAGGGTTATGATGGAGCAATGAGAAAGAAGGAGCCTGGGTCCCTGAATCATCATGTAGGTAGCTGTCTGGAGATCATGGACTCCCTTATCCAGACTATTGTGTGGCTATGAAAGAAATCCCTATTGTATTTGAGGTATTATACATTTTCTGGAGACACTATTTTAGCATCTTGCTGTTGTTAGGTGCCATTGAGTCAGTGTTAGATCAGAGTGACCCTATGTACAACGGCAAAACAGCATTGTTAGTGCTTCTCTGCTATTCATAGAGTTTTCAATGGCTGATTGATTTTTGGGAGTGGGTTTCCAGGCCCTTCTCCCAAGCCTACAGTATCTGGTGTTCCCAGGCAGTCTCCCATCCAAGTACTAACCAGGCCTGACCCTGCTTAACTTCAGAGATCTGACGGGATCCTACACCACGCTGGTATGGCTGCAGGTATTTTAGCAACTCATTCTATTCTAATAGAGGTGCACTGTCTAATTTCTTCTCAGACTATCATTTGTATTTGATCACACATCCATGTTGTCTTTTTAAACAGTGGTTCCCAACCTTTTTGGCACCAGGTTCCAGTTTCATGGAAGACAGTTTCTCCATAGATGGAAGGCAGAGGACAGTTTCAGGGTTATTCAGGATTCTCTCCCTCTCCTGCCCCTCACCTCCTGCTGTGTGACCTCTCAGGTACCAGTCCACAGCCTCAGGGCTGAGGACCCCTGTTTTAAAAGGCTGCCTGGGGAAGAATTCACATACAAATGGGTTTAAGAAGAAAGGAGAGAGAAGTGAAAGGAAAAGTAGGCTAGTGTGGTGTCATGGAAGCCAAAGGAAATGTGTGTTTTGAGAAACAAGCCAAGATTGGCCATATTTCATGCTATTGAGAGGCTAAGCAAGGGAGACCTGAAACCTGGCTGGTGCTTGTGATTGGTTTGGTGCAAAGATGCTTCTTGGAGGCAGGATTCCGCATTACAAGTATTAGGAAGTTTCCTTGTAGTAATGCAGACACCTTACTAAATGTTCACCTTCTGCCAATGAATGGCTCCAATCTGTAAAAAGCCAGGAAGGCTCCCACCCATACCTTTAAATAGCAGTGAAAGCACTGCTCAGCAGAGAAGTGTTGATCCACATATCACGATAGGCCTGGTCATCTGGGTGGTTCGAGCTCAGCCCACTAAAATTTATCTGTAGGCAGGTCCTATAAACCACCACTAAGTTTAAAGAGCCATTTGGCCATGCATACCTGAACTAACTGTGCTCTTCCTAAAGGGTGCAACACTCATGAGAAGTATGTCCTTGCCTCCTATTCCTTTTTGGTTAGGTACATATTAACTTTCAGTTTTTCACCTACACCTCATTAAACTCTCTTGTTTTCTCAAGTGATCTTCTAAAAATTGCTTCTAAGGACAGAACATTCTGGATTACTGAATCTCAGAACAGAAATAAATTCCATAGTTTGCAAGAGAAAACATTGCAAAATTCTATTACACAATTCCAGTTAAGGAACTAAAGAAGAGGAAATATATTTTGGTTAATTCTTTAAATTTAATGGCCATGGAGATAATTGTCCCTCTATAAAAGTGAGAGGTGGAAAGGTATTCAGACATTGCTGAAAGACATCAATGCATGTGCTCATTAAAAGTACATAGTACGGTACTTTGAAAACCTGAAACTGAAGGTGACTTTTCTAATTACCTATGACATGTGAAGTCAATTGTCCTTAATACATTCAGAATGACACATTACGAATGAATAGATATTAGAGCTTTCTGCTCTACTGCTCATAGAAACATCTGATGAAGGACCAACATTTCAGTATGTCACCTTATGTCTCAGGAAAAAAAGAATGAAAAGATGACGATTGGAGAGGATAGAGTCATTCTATGTCTCATGCTTTTCGTAGTTCTGAACATGAAAGTATTCTTTGAAGAAAATTTTTGTTTTTTTAAATCTAAAGTATGTAATGAATTTAATGTACAAAATTAAAAACCTTCAATCTTACTTGATTCAAAATGGTCATTAGTTCCTGGCAATTAAACAACATACATGCTGTCCATTTAAGGTAATTTATCTCTAGTTTCTTCTTATGAACTTAGAAAACTGTATAGAATTTAGCAGTAGGAATAAAAATAGCCCATTCTCTTCTGCCTGTCTATTCCATATTATTAAAGCATTAAAGCATCTATTTTCTTTCATGATAAATTTTATAAATTATTCCTATTTATTATTAGCAAACAAATTCAGGGCATATTCACATTTTGAACAATCGAAATTCTCCAGAACTCCAAGACACTCACATATTCCATAACATTTGGAATGGATCACATGAAAAATCATATTGTTTTTACATTTACATTATGGAAACATAGGCAAATCATCAGAATGTTATCCAGGATAACTTCACTCTGAAAAAATTAAATATCCATTTCTAAGTTTTATGGATATCCTGTATGTTTAGTTATACATTTTGGATTGATCAGAACATCATGGAAGGTGAAACCATGTTAGTTTGTTGAGTCTAGTTTTGACCCATGTATTAAATGCTTATAAATAAATATCCCCAAAATCTATTGTAGTTCCACTCTCTTCTTGTAAGTTTTGCCACATTCCACTTGGTACTTTTGTTATTGATAAATGTCCTCTCTTATTCATTCTCTCTCTCTCTCTTTCTCTCTCTCTCTCTCTCTCTCTCTCTCTCTCTCTCTCACTCTCTCTCTCTCTCCTAGGCAAGGCTGTGTTTCACTCCCAGGTGCTCTGCACGTAGTTGGCTCTCTGAACATTTTTACTGAATAAATGATTTCCAAGAGGTCAAAGCATATTCTACTTTGCTTTTTAACATGTTAACAGGTACACGTGGTTCTGTGTATGAATAATGTCCAATTTTTCTAGCAGATGTATTAAAAAACTGTTACTAGCCCTAATAAATTGTACTAAGAACAAGTGGGAAAACCTCTAGTAATAGTTAGGCACTGTTAGCTTTGACATGAGAGGGGAGGAAAGTTTACACAAGATTACAGGGTAACCTGGGCTGGGATTTAGCTCAGTTAGTAGAGCGCTGCACTGCAGCCTCTGAGGTCCCGAGTTCAATTCTCAGCACCACAAAAATGGGAGAAGGGCCTGGCAATCCACTCCCAAGGCAATCCCGAAACAGTCAGCCATTGAAAACCCTCATAGGGTCGCTATGAGTAGGGTACCAACTCGAGGGCACCTAACAACAACAACAGGATAACCTACCTCATGGAGCTGATTTTTGTCAATACATTTCCACATTGGTCTTTAGAAAAAGTACCTCCCCGCCCCCACACACAGTTTCCCTGAATTCTTTGCTAAGATATTCTTGGTGTTATACACACCTAATAAAATGAAAATGTTTTTGTTTGATATAATTTTTTCATGTTTCATATTCTTTTCAGTCAGAATGCCAGCATATCTATCTTTTCCCCATGTTTGACTCTGTAGCCTTCCTCCTCACTAACATCCAGTATAGCTCTCTGTACTTCCTGGAGGCTTTCTATAAATATTGAATCCAATAGTTAACTATGCAAGGAGGCTTCCCAGATGTTACTAGCCTAAAATCTTACTTATTCCCCTTATACCCTACACTTATTGTCATACCTCTTTTTGTAGAATAGAAGTATGTATGATATTTTGGGGGATACATACTATAATAAAGTTCTTTCTTATAAAGGTCATTGAATGAGTTGCAGTATAGGTGAAACTAGGAAGAATTAGGGCTGGGATTTAGCTCAGTTGGTAGAGCACCGCTCTGCAGTCTCTGAGGTCCTGAGTTTGATTCCCAGCACCGCAAAAATGGGAGAAGGATGTGGCAACCCACTCCCAAGGCAATCCTGAAACAATCTGCCATTGAAGACCCTATGACGGTTGTTATGAGTCGAACACGACTCGATGGCATGGCATCTAACAACAAGGAAGAATTATGGTAAAGTTTTCTGTTTTTTTTTTTTTTTTTCCTTTGTAAAGCCATTGGTATTCTTTTTGTGTGACTGGAACATTATTTTGTTGGTGGCCTCGAAACTACTTTTCCTCAGCTATATTTGTTAGTTGTAAGGACACCCTATGTAAATCTAGAGTTGAGCCTCCAGGAAGATAATTGATCCTCAGGTGTCTGCCAATCCCTCTTCCAAAGAACAGTTCAAACTCTCATAGAGTTTCAGGCCTGAATGGAACTCTGAAGGTCAGAGTCATCACACCTGATGCTTGAGCAAGCCAATGTTCATGAAGCAGCCTCGCCTTTCAAATATTCAAAGCCATCATCGTGTCATGATACTCATCTGCGGAAACTCCTCCAACTCAACTTAAGTTAAACTTAAATTAAAATGGTCATTTTCTCTCTCATGTGACACAGTTTTGAACCTCCTCACCCATCTGGATTATGGCCCCAGGGAAGTTTTGAATTTCTTATTAGATCTGAGCAGAGTTTGGACAACTTGTAGTACCTTCACTTAATCTCCAACCTACACTCATTCTTTTGACCCAGGGCTTTGGAGAGTTTGCATAGTGTCAGGCACTATACTGAGCACCACAGGTAAACAGGACACCAGCATCTGCCTTCATGAAGCTGTCACCTAGATCTGAACACTCTGTTAATATAGGGTAAGGGGTAAATCTCATTTGGCCACTACATAAATGTGATTTCAGGGTTAAATATTAAATGTAGTAGAAAAGAATCAACAGTGTTAGGCATATTTGGGTTTGAATGCTAATTCTATAGTTTGTTATATATGTAAGGCATATATATATATATATATATATATATATGCTTTAAAATTCAATATTTTCAGCCTGTAATGTGAGGATAATAATATTTGTCCTATGGAGTTGTTAGAGGATTAACTCAAGTAATCAGAGCAGACAGTTGGTGCTTAGTAATAATTCCTTTTCCCCCCACTTTTCCCAGTTTTTTACTTCATGAAGAAAGGTTTGATCAAATTAATTGAAAAAATGAATAGATCTAAGCAAATTACCTGGGTTTTCTATTTAATTATAGGACTTTTCAGAACTTTTAATGTGCTAATATGCTAGTGAATGTCTAAACAGAATATGGTGTGTAACATTTCCCAAATTTAATTGACCGCAAAACTCTTTTTGGATAGTACACAGAAAAACATCTCATGTTTTCTCTGAACATGGTATGAGAAAAGGTGTCCTAGTGGGATCTTTGAGTATGTTGCTCTGCCCCCTGGGCATGTCTGGAAGTATGATTTTCCCTTTGGGTCCAATGCATGGTCCATGCAGGAAAATTTATTCCAATGAAACACAAAAAGGGCAAATATTTTCTTTAGGCCTCAAGTAAGACAAAAGAGTCAGCAATGAAGTAAAAGTTTAAGTCTTTCAAAACTTATTCATTTCTGATGTTTAGGTATAGTCTTTAGATTTGGAAAACCCTAAAGAATTACTATAATGAAACTCCTATGAGAAATAAATTATCAGGAAAGAGGGAAAACTGAAGATGCAGTGGATTGGACAGAGTCAAGCACGCTGTCTCCTTTCATGAAATTAAATATTTCTGCTTATATAATGGAAAATCTGTACTGATTCATTCTCATTAAGGCTCTAGCAAGTTCATCAGAAAAACTTTATAGAGACCTTGGGGAAAACTCAACAGGGGGGAATTTCCTGTTGGGGGCTAGAGGTGGAGTGAGAGAATTTTCCCTTTATTGGGGTTTGCTTTGTTAATTGGTGTTTGAAGAAACCCCATTTCTTTCTTAGTTGAAGTTCAGCAGAATTAATGTTAATTAAAAAATCATGTTAGTGTTCCCAGAGCACATTTAAGCTGTTAGTTGGGAGAAGGCTATTCCAAAACACTTTCTCATGGCTTTGTTTGTGTGCGGGAACAAACAAGGGAGGAGTTTCATCAAGACAAGAGAGAGAACTGCTCGTTTGTCTCTGGAACATTGGAGGATGTGTTTCGAAAGAGATTCAAAGAGCACACTAACTACAAAAATGTACTGTTTATTTATATTTAAATACTTATTTATTTATTGGAGCCAAGATTGAGATCTGTGAAATAGGATGCTGTAGCTGTACCAGACTATGTGAGTTGATGTGGGGATGGTTTTTCTATCTCCCAGTATTCTAAAGAATGTACAGTTTTTAAACTTTTACTACTAAAAGTAGACAGTCTTTTTCTATGTTTGTATAAACTTATACTGAGGTCTTTCTATTTAATATTATTTAAGGACTATTTTACTTCACACACAGAGGGCTTCAATAAATAGATACATTGCCATCAAATCCCTGAGGTCTATGTACTTCCTTTGGGTATAATTAACTTGGGTGGCTCACTAGATCCAAACAACTACCTCAGACAGTACAGGGAAAAGTGAAATATTGTATATATTTTTCTGTGGATTCTGGAGCCCTCTGATTATTTTTTTAAGGTATGAGTTACATATTACAGAATAAGAATGTCTAAAATTAAGTTACATTTAGGTAGAAGTAAACTAGCACTAACAGAAATTCTGAAACCTGAAGTGACTTTCAAATTTAACAAAAATAATTTGGTTATTCATTTCTGTATTCCTCATTTCTTTCTAAAAACATCTGAAGTAGCTTATAACCAGGATCACATATGAAATAAGTTTGATAATATAAACCAAGGACTTGGAAATGGGATCTGTGGAACGAGGTGGGAACAAATCTGCTAATCTCACAGGCTGGAATGGCTGTTCTGATTGAGCCCCCATTTTGATTCTGAACTTCCTGAAAGGCAAAATTAAATAAGAAACATCTTGAATTATTTTCATTAAAAATGAGGAAACGTACAAAGTCTTTGTTGAAGGCAAGTTTTCCTACCATTAAATTCTGAAGAAAAAAAAATTCTTCTGTGCTTTTCTTTTAGCATGTGATATCTCTTTTGAAAATTATTTTTTAGGCAACAAAATGATTCATGAACTTATTTAAGAATATAAAAGTACATAAATTAAAAAGTTTGAATTCTCCTTTACTTTTTCAACCTTGTCTTCCTACCTGGAGTCTGGTGTGTATTACTCTTGACTTTTTTCTAAGCTCCCTTCCATTCCTATCCCTTGCCCTGTGTATATCGTATACATAATATTCAGGGACCATTTATGTGGATTATTATCTAGCTTACGTTTACTTATCTGTGTTTTTAAGAACATCCACACCCATATAAATAATTCTCTCTTTTGCAAAAGCACTGCATGGATATTCTAAAATTTATCAAAACATTCGCTTGGGTTTGAGCTATTTGCAGTTCTTCAATATTGCAAATAATGCAATAATAAGTATACACATGTGCTTAAATATTTTGGGGCAGTTAATATGACAGACACTTTGAAATGGAAAATTGTATAAAACTATACATACAAATACAAAAAAAATAACCGACATTATGGGACTTTGCGAATGGGGTAATAAACCTGAAAAGCAGCAATTCTCAAACTTTTCGTATAAGTGGTATTCATGTAGGCGCACATGCTTTTTGGAAAATCTACTTACATATTATTAAAGGTGATTCTGTCATATGACATCTTCTCTGTCAAAGGGCATGACATTTTATAATAAGTGATATGCTAACACACCACAGTCTCACATATCAAAGAAGGTAAGTTGGCACACTAGGACTGGCTGTTCTTTTTTTTTTTTTTTTTTTTAGAAATTTTTAATGTACATCGTAATGTGATACATTTTGACATGCTTTTCATTGTGACATTTTCATATATGCATTTTGATAAACATTATTCATATAGGTTACCCCTTACCCTCCCCTGTGCTTCCCCCCTCCCACACTTCCCATTTAAGTTTCCCATCTAAGTCTTCTCTATCTTTTACTTAGTAGTATTTTTCTATATGTCCTTGGGTTCCAGTTCTGTTTAAGACAGAAACTTTTCCTGTAGTGGTCTTTGTTTCTATCTTGTTAGAACAATTACATGCAATTTCTAGTCTATTTATATTGACCTCGTTCTTATCTTCCCTCCCCCCCCTTTCAATGTGATCTTACCTTTGAGTAGGATTTTTCCTTCTTGTAATTTTGTGTCAGCTCTCTCATATGAGTGAGAACATGTGTTGTTTCTCTTTCTGAGCTTGTGTTCGTTCACTTAAAATAATTTTCTCTAATTCCATCCATTTTGCTGAGAATGACCCTATTTCATTTTTCTTGATTGCTGAATAGTATTCCATTGTGTATATATACCATAGTTTTTTTATCCATTCTTCTGTTGAAGGGCACTTTGG